>JAECUM010021666.1:0-30122 GCA_016617855.1 Megalonaias nervosa | reverse complement strand
GCAGACAAACAGGCAGACAAACTGGCAGACATCATAACATAATATGTTCTAGCCATCTAGTCAGGAGAATCAGTCACAGGTAACAACCACAGCTATTACAGATATAAGCTAGACAATTTTTTAACTGTGTCCAGTGACCTTTACATTTTATCTTATTGATCACAGACTCAATAGTTACCAAGTCAGGTAGGGGAATCCATGTATTGCTGATGTTCAAGCATTAGCTGAAACTAAGATGTACATGCAAGACAGAAGGTGGGAATTTTATTAGAGCCATTCAAATGTAAGCATTATAAAACTTTCAGACTGGGAGCTCTGTCTATATTTACAAATAAACGGCATATGTCTATAAGCAAACATGTCTACAAAAGGATACATTTTTGTGGTCCATTGCTTCACCTTAACAGATTTCATTGTACATCACTCCATGATTATAATGCCTTTGATTACAACATGGTTCCAGTTATAAGGTAATTTACTATATGGTGCCAATGAATGCCATTATATTGAGAGAGTATTGCATTCTGTCTTAAAGTCAATATAAATCCATTCAGCTCTTTTCTTTTTTTATCTTTTTGACAGGTAAACATTTTTACTTGTGTGTCTCTGTGTGTCTGATAGAGACAGCTCAAATATGGAAGAGGGAACAATCACTCTGACTCTGACAGAAAGTGAGTTTAGAAGACATAAGGTGAGTTCTGAAATCCTCAACTTTTTTCCTGTACATTTAGAAACAATGCTTAGCAGGATTTATGACTTGATTTCTTTCACATGAAACCAAGAATGACTTGTTGACTTCTAGATGTTTTTAAAAGTTTATAATTCCTATGATTACCACAATACTGACCTTGACAAGAACTAATCTGTACTTTGTGGTGGAGAACTGACAAGTGGCAATATTGTAATATGGTACCAAGCCACTTATATGAAACAAAGTTTTGAAAAATACTGATTTCCTGTTTCTAAGATATTTGAATAGTATAACAATTACCCATAAAAGTAATAATTTGATAGTATTATTTATAGCAAAAACCCAATGAAACAGCTTTTTTCAACAAAAAAGGTGCTCAAATTGATTTTAAAGAAAGCTGCAAATTTTACCCAACCCCAAATGGCAATGTACAGTGTAGTTTATGAGACCTTAATAGTAAAAAGAAAGCATATAGTTCTGGAAAAAACTCTCTAAGTTACGCTGAGAAAACATTTTGAACAAGATCTCAGTATCTATATACACAAAGTCACAATCTGATCCAACAAAAACTGTAACAGTGTACAAGATTTTGTGAATGAAGCAAAAATAACAAGGAAAACAAGCAAATTCCATCGATTTTGTCCTCAACCTACCACAGCAATAAAATGCAAGCTTCACAATAAAGCTGTAAATATATTATGCACACATGGAAAATAACAAAGTTTCATTGCCTTATCTCAAAGAGCATTAGTGGAAAAGTGAAGAAAAATGGAAAAACAATTTGTCAATGACTTTGATGATAAAATCCTGACTCTGATATATGATATTCCAAACTGAGGTGTTAAAACAGTTCACATAATATTAAGTTGTAGAACAGGGTAATTATTTCCAGGAATTCGGATGATTTAATGTTGTTTTATTCTTTATTCATTAATACTTGTTATGTCTAAGAAATCTAAACACAATGAATAATGCACATCACTGCAGAATGAAATATAGGTCAATGTGACTTAGTTTTGATTGATGAGTATTACTTCTTATGAAGGATCTACATGCCAAGTTACAATGCTCTGCAGGAATAAGAGTCTGAGACTGAACCAAAATAAAGGTCAAAACAAGTAACTGGAGTTTCAAAAATATAGGTCACAGTGACCTAGATTTTACTTAAGGGTGTAATACTTTTCAAGATGCATCAATCTGAAAAGTTACATCACTACAGGCAAAAGATCCCATGACTGCTGATAACAGTGTTGGAGTAAATAAGCTCAGTACAAAGGTTAATATAGGTCACTGTGGCATGAATTATTGGCTAGTGACCCAGCCTATACTCAAGAGTGTAGTACTCCTTATGATGGATATTTACGCCAAGTTACATTACCCTGCAAATAATATTGTCTGACAAACAGAAAAATGCAAACCATTACCAAGAGAAACAAGTTCATTAAAAAATAATGCAAGGAAAAATAAGTGTACTGTGAAATATAGGTCAGAGTTACCTATATTTCACTGATGACTGACCTACATTTGTAAGCTTCCACTCAAGTGAAATTCAAGAGCTTTTCCAGGACTATTGACGGCCTCAGACATAAAAATTTCAGGACTTTAAGTGTATATTCGGAATGACAAAAAAAAGCTGAAACACTCCATATCAGCAACACAAAACAGCATGATGATCTACAAACTGAACATGTTGATATACCATGAATCATTTATTATTATTGATTATTTCTCTGGAATATAATTCTGAACTGAAGATCTAGTCATCATTAAGTGGGCTCCATGAGGCTCTACGAGAGAAATGCCTGAAAATTCAGATGATGATGGGGATCAACATTTCCTCCGCCCTCTATAAACATGTCAGGAACTGCCCAGGTTCCAGATTTCATGACCACTCCTGTGGCCTAGTGGTTAGAGCATCCGTCTCAGATGCACGAGGTCGCAGGTACGAACCCCAGCAAAGTCATACCAAAGACTTATAAAAATGGTACTAACATTTGCCTCACTTGGCTATTAGCATTAAGAGGTTAGTGTAAGGACTGGTCGGCCAAGTGTCAAGATAATGTGATTGGGTGGGACATAATGCTACACGTCTGGGCACAATGCCCCAGCATGCTAGACATCACTATAAACTGCTACACTGCAGACATCACAATGATATGACTGAAAAATGTTAAAGTTACATTTTAATAAAATCAAAATCAAAATCCAGATTTCATTAGTCTTCTTAGATAATAGTTTACAAAATGCACAATGATTTTTTGTGTGCATTTTCAACAAGTGAGGCAGTCTGGGTAAGTGTCCCAAGGGTCCTTCTTGTGTCCACAATTTGCCACAGACTGTCCTGACAGTGTCTGAAATAACAATTTCTAGAAAGAAAACAATAAATAATGACTATGTTTTATATGTCACCAGTGAACTCACTGGTTGTCTATATGCTATTTGCACCATATACAGTGCATGAACCCACCTGATAAACAATGAGAACATACCTGTCTTTATTTTCCTCTGGTCACAGATTCAACACCCATTCATTAAAATGGCATCCTTGAAAAAGGCAGCTGTTCTGCACATGGGCATGTGAGGTGCACATATGGATAATGTCTTAATGATAATTCACTACTCTGGTGGAGGATTTGTTCACATTTAACTGACAAGGTTTTTTGACATGAAAAAGTAAAACCTATGCAATAGCGACGGGTAAGATATTGCTGCTATTAAAATTATCAATGAAATTAAATTCTGCAGCAACTATTGATCTTTACCTAAAATTCTGCACATTCACCAACAATCTCTCTTAAAAAATGTTCTCCAATGATGATGGAATTTCCATTTTCAATCTGTTTGCCCTGAAATCAAAATCATTTTGATTCCGCATAAAAGAAATTTGTATCAGCCACTCACAGAACCATCCTTAAGGCAAATAATCTTCAAAATATTGGACCACATATAATAATCAAGTGTGTGTGTGTGTGTATATATATATATATATATATATATATATATATATATATATATATATATATATATATATATGCAGAAGGATCGGAAACAAGTGGAAAATAATAAATAACATAAATGGAAGCTCACTGAAAAATCTTGCCTCATAGTTTTAGGTTATTTATTTTAAAAAAATAATACTTTTATGATAATGTCATTAACCCAGAATGTTTACATACCAACCATGTATAAATTCTGATGAAACGATTTGAAGAAGAGATCTGGTTTAGTTTGGTGTCTTACAGCACAGCAACTATAATAAGTTATTTAATGCCAAAGCAATCGGAGTAAAGTGCCATGCCAGAGAACACACATAGTCTTCCATTGGTAAGATTCAAACCCACACCCTTTTGGCTGTAAGTCCAGTACACTGATCACTGAGTTACCATGGTTCCTTTCATTAAGTGAATAAGATATGTTTATATTCTTTATCATTTCATCATCATGCAATCTAATTACTAATTAATCTAATTAATTAACAAAATCCAATCTGTCTTTAACATATTGATGACAAAGATTTATTGGTCAAATCAGTTCCTTGGAGCTTATATTGACAATACCTAATTATGTATCCAATTATGTATTTTTACTGGATAATTAAATAAATTCCTTTGATCTTATGTTGACAATATTGAATTATGCATCCAGTTCTGAAGTATTGGATAAATGAATCAAGTCCTTTTTGAGCTTATATTGTTTATGCATTTAATTAAAATTTTAGAAAATGGTTACTATTTCGACCATCAATTAGAGAAGCAGTGCTGCTGTATCAAATATCAACCTCAATTTGGAATTCTGTTCTCTGAAAGAACTGTGTACTATAGTATCCATATTTTTCAGGTATAAACATTACAATATTTGATATACAAATATCAAAGTAAATTGAAACGACAGTCACAAAGCTACTTTGTATAAATCCATATCTGAGACAGAGCCGTAGTGGATGTAAATGTCACAAGCGATGATCAACTGTTACAACGCATGCAAAGTTAGCATTTACCAGTGGATGTTAAACTGTGACATTTACTGTTGACTCTGAAAGTTGTATTTTTAGTAAATGGAGTAAAGTGTGACATTTACAATTGAGCAAGAACAGCTTTAAAAGTATATGTCATATTGTTTAAGATACACATTTCTTTATGCAAGGAATTTGTTGTCATCATACCAGCTCCTTTGTCTGTCCATCTTTTGCTTTGTTTTCTTAGTGCATATGTCTGTGCATCCATCAGATCATCTTTTACCTCATTCAATTTTTCACAAGAATGGCAGGCCCAATATACATGTATATACTTTCTATGTGTCTACCTATGTTCAACTGACTCGTCCATTTAACTGTGTCTATCTCTCTGTCTATGGGGGACCTGAGTGGCCAAGTGGTCTAAAGTGCTCACCATTCTGGATCACTGCCATCTCACCTCTGTCTGCATGGGTTCGAGTCTCAGGCTCAGCTAACGTGGGTACTTGAGAAAGCCTGCCAGTAGCTTCTCGTGGGTCGGTGGTTCTTCCCTGGGTTTTCCAGGGTTCTTCATCCACCATTAATACTAGCTGCCATGTACAGCCTATCTTGTGCTGAAAAATGGCGTTAAACCCTACAACAACAACAACAACTCTATGAATGAAAAGACATTTTCATGACTTTTATTAAGTACAGTTTCAAGCAAGTTAGTTGTTTAGTATAGTAATGTCCCAAAAGGTCTTATTTACTATATTCACAACATCTGAAGCATCAGTACTTCTTTGCGGAGTATAGCTACTTAAAAAAGCCACAGCTTAGATAATATAGGTAAAATATGTTAAAAGCTCATTTTGTGTACATCTTCAACATGTAGCTCCAAGTCAATCTTTCCAAGCATACTGAAACAGAATACTGTGTGTGTGATTTGGATTTTTAACATAGCTTTAAAAAAATTTCAGTCATATCGTTACGATGTCTACAATGTGGCAGTTTATATTATGTCTAGTACTGAGGCATCATGCTGCAGACACAGAGCATCATGTCACATTATCCTGACACCATCCCGACTGGTCCTAACAAAAAAAAACTCTTAATGCTGAGCGCGGTATGACTCAGCCGGGATTGAACCCGTCACCTCCCGCATCCGAGGCAGACACTCTAACCACGTAGGCCACCAAAGCAGTTGAAACAGGATACAGTTACACCTGTTTACAAAAGAGGTCACAAAAACCAGATGGACATTTATAGACCAATCTCTGTACTACCTCTACCATAAACAAATCCAGAAAAGCATGCTGATGATCATTTTTTGCTGCATTCAAATCAGTGTAATCTAATAAAATAAATCTATAAGTCTATCTGGATACAGGAAAAAGCATTTTTGCAACTCACAAAAATACCTGCACCTAAAATCCAGATAACATTTATTTAAGAGACCGAGGAATGCTTAAATGTAATAAATGAAGGTAACATGGTAGGTACTATTTCCGTACACTTCTGGAAAGCTTTTGAACCAGCTGATCATATAATTCTCTTGAAAAGTCAATGTATAATTAATAACTAGTTCAAAATGCATGATTTGGTTTGAATTGTATACGAGTAGAAGGAACCACAAAGTATATTAAAATGTCCATCATTACATAGAACCTGGCATTATATAGGAGGTCAGTCAAAGGTCTATAATTGGGACTTTTTTCCATTTGCTTTTAATCTAAGACCTGCTGATACAGCTAGAAGAATCAAACTGTGCAACCAATTTACTGGCACATGATACAGCTCTTTCTAACACTGGAACTGACCTTGAAGACATTAAATCTCACGTAAGGCCTGGAACTTGGATAAGGCCTGGAACTTGGATCTTTGTCATAAAAAAAGGGAATGGTATGGTCTTAAACTTTGCAAAATCAAATGTATGCTGATTCTCAGCCAAGAATACACAGACTTGGATCTTTGTGATAAAAAAAGAGAATAGTATGGTCTTAAACTTTGCAGAAAACCAAATGCATCCTGATTACAACTCAGCAGAGGATGCATAGACTTGAATCAGACAAACTAAATGAAAACTAAATCAGTAATGAAATCATTTTTGAGCCTGAAAAGGAAAATGTGCTAGGTGTGACTACTGATAACAACCTGTCATGGTAAGTGAGCCTATTAATAACATCAGTAAACATATCACTGATTTGAATGCTTTTTAAGATGTTCAGTCTATAGCTCAATGTATAAAGTTTCATAAAAATTTTATTCAACCACATATGGACTACTGTAATATTGTATGGGGCAGTGCTTCAACCACATATGGAATATTGTAGCTTCTAATTTGAATCTGATTGCAAACAGCATAGACCCTGATCTGATTAGGAAGGAAGACCAACAATGTTTATGAGCATCTCTATGTTATTGGCACTGTTCTTTCATATCAGAGAATCATCATAATGAAGAGATTTTTAAAAAAATGCAAACAATTCCTTAGCTGGTTTTGACAATATGAAATTTGTGCTTGTTACAGATCTTATATTTGGAGTATCATCCGATTCCTTTTGGCAAATGGTATTATTACAGTAGACATGGGTGTCATGGTGAATGGTATTATTGCGATAGACATGGGTGTCATGGTAAATGTTATTGTTATGGTAGACATGGGTGTCATGGTGAATGGTATTATTGCGGTAGACATGGGTGTCATGGTAAATGTTATTGTTATGGTAGGCATGGGTGTCATGGTGAATGGTATTATTGTGGTAGACATGGGTGTCATGTTAAATGTTACTGTTATGGTAGGCATGAGTGTCATGGTGAATGGTATTATTACGGTAGACATGGGTGTCATGGCAAATGTTATTGTTGTGGTAGACATGGGTGTCATGGTGAATGCTATTATTATGGTAGACATGGGTGTCATGGTAAATGTTATTGTTGTGGTAGACATGGGTGTCATGGTGAATGCTATTATTACGGTAGACATGGGTGCCATGGTAAATGTTATTGTTATGGTAGACATGGGTGTCATGGTGAATGGTATTATTACGGTAGACATGGGTATCATTTCTATATGGTGTGTAGATACATTTTGTCTATATGTTACTCTAGTATTAAAAGACATGCTCCAATTTGTTTAAACAAAGGCTTTACCCCGAATTACATCGGACTATAACTTCAATAAAAAATAACCTTATACTTAATTTTTTCTAATTTTCATAAGTATCCAAAGAGTTTATATTTTTTATAAGATGTTAACAGATCAAGTTACATCATTAGACCAAGTTAGCTTCTTATCAACAAATCCGCCATAAATTTAACATAAGAAGTTAGCTTAAAGTTCATGTTTTTATACAAAAAATTTTGAGTTTGTCACTGGGCTTTTACAAGTAACGGTTTTGCTTTTTCTGTGTTTAGAATTATGCTGCTTTTCTCTGCACTAAACTTTAGTCATTGTAGAACCTCTTGAAGTTGAATTTCACGTTTGATTAAATTCAATGTGAGTCGGATAGTGAATTTTCATCTGTTGGCATCTTCGCTACACAAAAGTGATCAATGCACTACAATCCACACTGACCCTCGGTATTGGTAACTATCAGAAACAGCATCTACCACTCCATTTTCTGACTGATTCGAAGAGTGGGCAGTAATCCTAACAGCTTCCATTCATAACAGCACACATTGCATGTAAGTTTCTCCAATAAAACACTTAAGCACACTGTTTCTTTCAAGTTAAAGGCATGTGGACATCATATAAGTCGCCATACAGAATACCTAACAGGTCATATAAGGAGTTGTCTCATAGGTCAATTTGATATTGCTTGCTATGGGCAAAAACTCTTGAGTCCATCAGAAGGTTTGTTAAAGATGCTGCTTCAGCTTACCTACATGTGCCAAAATTTAGAATCGAACAATGTGTAACAAAAACTCATGGTTAGTGAAGATATGAGGTCTGTGGAAGAAATCAAATTTCCTATCTTTAGGGGCAAGCCATTAACAGCAACTGATGAATGACAGAGGTCCAAGGACAGAACCTTGTGGTATTCTACAACCAATACTTTTGCTTTCTGAAAGGTGTCCATTCAAAGGTACTCTTTGCATTCTATTTGTTAAGCAAGCAGGATGACCTGACTACAATGACAAATCTTCAGTTTTTGAAGACAAACTTTATAGTGTACATGATCAAAAGCTTATCAATTTGGAAATTACGTACTTTATATACTGGCTTGTAAGTCGAATCCAACTGCAATATGCATGGACCCAGATCTACCACTGCATAATGTGCCAGCAGACCTAGACCAATGCAGTTTATTTGGAGTAATCAGTAATCAATCAACACAGCTCTGGATTTGCCAGAAAATTGTGCAACAGCAGATCAGGGTCTATGCTGTTTGCAATCAGATTCAAATTAGAAGCAAATATACATGGTATGTGAATGATTTACAAAACAGTCCATTGTGAGATCAATTAGGTCACAAAAATGTGAACTGATTAGAGGACAAAAAATGAATTGTTAAAATGAAGAGTGTCTGTACTGTTACGACCCTGTAGTTAAATTACATGTGTGTTAAAATTTGAATTCTTTCTAATTCTTTCTATTTCATTTTTATTTCATTTTTATATCATTAAATATAATTATTATTATGATGATAATTTTGTTCGTGGGGTCTGATATTTTGTTAGAAACATCGTGTTTATTTAGAACGTAAATGTGACTCGCGTAAGCACGATTTCTGCATGACGGTTTTGTCGTATTAAGTAAACAGTCGGAAATCACTATGTAAATGATTGGCTGTGACCACGGTCATTTCTAATAATGCTTGTTGACATTCTATACTACGTTGGCACTATTTCGAAATCGCATGATTTCTTTGTGCGTGTACATGAAATGACATATTAGTTTGCTTTAAATGGTCAGATACCTGCGAAATAGGGGACAGTCATATTTTAACATCTTGGAGAGTCACACTGTAACATCTTATAGAGTTTCTAATACCTTAAGAAGAAGGTATTCTTTTGTGCTGGAAAGAGTTGTTCGTTCGTACATATATAGAACAACATGTGTTTTGTTATTGACGATAGCTGTATTTCATCTACCTTTTAAATAATAATTGTTTTCCCTGGAGAACTACACAACTGACTTTGGACAAAGACATTTGCTGAAATTAATTCTAAATTGGAACAGGACAATACAAATTGTGATTCACAGTGAAAATTCTGGACATTTGTGTTTAATCTTCGTCTGACGTCATCATCCACCATTTTGGAACGGAACTGAGATTCAGACTACGTCAATTTAGAACTGTTTAGTCACAGGACTTATGTGTTTTCACAATTTTAGAACAAATTTTTGGATCTTCTTCATAAATCGTAAGTCTTGTTTCATATTTTTACCTTTTCACCATGTTTTCTAGGGAAATAAATTATTTTTGTTAAAATTTACAAAGCTTGTTGTCTTCGCTCTTTTCTTTATGTTACTTTAAACGAGCCGATACGTAACAGTACGATGGTTAAAATGAAGAGTGTAGAATGGATAAAATGAAGAGTGTAGAACAGTTAAAATGAAGAGTGTCTGCACAGTGGTTAAAATGAAGAGTGTCTGTATGATGGTTAAAATGAAGAGTGTTTGAGTTATGGTTAAAATGAAGAGCGTCTGTATGATGGTTAAAATGAAGAGCGTCTGTATGATGGTTAAAATGAAGAGTGTCTGTATGATGGTTAAAATGAAGTGTTTGAATGATGGTTAAAATGAAGAGTGTCTGTACGATAGTTAAAATGAAGAGTGTCTGTATGATGGTTAAAATGAAGAATGTCTGTACGATGGTTAAAAAATGATGAGTGTCTGTACGATGGTCAAAATGAAGAGTGTCTGTACGATGGTTAAAATGAAGAGTGTCTGTATGATGGTTAAAATGAAGAGTGTCTATATGATGGCTAAAATGAAGAGTGTCTGTACGATGGTTAAAATGAAGAGTGTCCCATAGGATGGTTAAAATGAAGAGCGTCTGTATGATGGTTGAAATGAAGAGTGTAGAATGGTTAAAATGAAGAGTGTCTGTATGATGGTTAAAATGAAGAGTGTCTGTATGATGGTTAAAATGAAGAGTGTCTATATGATGGTTAAAATGAAGAGTGTCTGTATGATGGTTAAAATAAAGAGTGTAGAATGGTTAAAATGAAGAGTGTCTGTACAATGGTTAAAATGAAGAGCGTCTGTATGATGGTTAAAATAAAGAGTGTAGAATGGTTAAAATGAAGAGTGTCTGTACAATGGTTAAAATGAAGAGTGTCTGTATGATGGTTAAAATGAAGAGTGTATGATGGTTAAAATGAAGAGTGTCTGTATGATGGTTAAAATGAAGTGTGTACAATGGTTAAAATGAAGAGTGTCTGTACGATGGTTAAAATGAAGTGTCTGTACGATGATTGAAATGAAGAGTGTCTGTATAATGCTTAAAATGAAGAGTGTAGAACAATTATAATGAAGAGTGTAGAATGGTTCAAATAAAGAGTGTAAAATGGTTAAAATGAAAAGTGTAAAATGGTTAAAATGAAGAGCACAATTGTAAAGAAAATACATGTAATTTTATTCATAGCTTGGTAAAATAAAAAATTGAAAAAATGGTAAATAGCAATCATAAATGCTTGCTTTAGCACTGTTGTTTAAACTTTTGGATAGAAAGGGGTATTTTTCACACACACACACACACACACACACACACACACACACACACACACACTCACTGACAGAGGAAGTGGTTGTGTTTATTTTATTTTCATACATATAATTACAATCGAATGTACAGTGACACACAGACATAGAAAAGGAAAGTAGTTTCTATTTGTTTTCCTACAAACATATACATGTACAACAGACATAGTGATAGCAAGATATGTTGTAAAATGAGAAACAGAGAAATTACCTAACTGTTGAAGACGTCAGAATTTTAAAGCACATGTACAAATAAATGAGGTTTAGGAGGGGTGAGATAATGATTGCATTCTGTATTGGGCTCTTTTAATTGGAGCATCTTCTCTGGAAATCTTTTTCAAGTTAGTAAAATATGACTAAAGAAAACTCATCTGTGAGGAAACTGTAAATAATTATGCGATATCATGTGGACCACCCACCTCTCCAGAAATGTAGCTGCCTTTTTTAAAAATCTGAGATGCACTGAGTCAGTACATGTGAATTTGCTTTTATCTGTGCAGCCAGACACACTGGCACTCACATGCTGCACAGAGGTGAAATAAAACAAAAAAGGACTGCAATGTATTTAGAATTTTCACTAATCAGACAAAACAATCCCATTTTATCCATTACATACACAAGTGACTGATGAAGTGTCAATAAAATAAAAACATGGGACTTTCTTTATGGCTTCATACACTTCAAGTATGAAATAAAATGTGATAAAATCTCCATTACAGATATTGTTCTAAATTCAACAAATTTAGATCTAAAATAAGGAACATTTTTATCTTTGAATAATTATCAAAAGCTTGTCAATCAAGAATTCAAAAGACTGTATTTAATACAAATACATCAACTGTCTAAACAAAATGCACAATGAATCCAGCAAAATGGATCTCTGTGTTAATCAGTAACAATGGGAATTCATTAGACAAAAGTTTTCCAAATCTTAAGTGCAAATGAAAATGAACATAGTAGCAGTTTTTACATACTACTTTGCCCCTTTCTAATAGCTTCCAGTAGGATCTTCTGATATGAGTCTATAAATGAAGCTCATCAACATAATCCTGTGCAGTCAGTGAAAGAGCTGATCAGAGTATGGCTATCATCCCCTACTGAGAAACATGATACATGATTTATCTTTATACAACACAACTGTAACTGTGTTAAGTTCATTTCTGTGTGGAAGGTACCATTTCATTTTTAGTATATTTCAAATTATACAACACAACTGTAAGTGTTTTAAGTTCATTTCTGTATGGAAGATGCCTATTTCATATTGGTATATACTGTAATGACTATAAGTCTTGGGACAAAAAAAATAATTTTTTATTTCATGTCCCAAGGTTTATATGCATTTAAAAATTATAGCATTTTTGGTGTCCTAACACTTCATGTATAAAAAAATGTCAAGACAAAACTGGCAAGATTGCAATACTGTACAGAGCAATGACCAACTCTTGTTAATTTACCTCAACAATAAACTGTTAACTACTATGATTGTTTTTATGTTATTATTTTGTGTGAGTATATTTTCCAATTTTCCAACATGAAGTAAAATAAAGGTATTATAAATCTAATTCTTCCAATCACATTTGAACAAGCCATCCAATGCTATTTTATTTATGTTCACCCCTGTATTCAAGTGTTACCGTGTTTCAGAGATATAAGCGATCCAACAAAGTGATGTAAATTATATGAAAAGACCCACATCTTCACTTATACAAGGTGCATAACCAACATATGGTTTATTCACATAGCTGATCATCATTGATACATTTTAAATTATTTTTGTCTTGGTTTAAAGTAACACAAATTAGTAACTTTTAACACAATATGCATTCCACTTTTGATTTTGTCCTGCTGGATGTTTCAGCATTTCCTTTCTTTATAATTGGCAGATTTATCTTTATTTAGATAGGAGGCCAAGTAATTGTTTTAACCAGGAAATTGGCTAGGGAACACAGATATTTGGTCCCCAAAACTGATATTGGACTGATCAACCATTGACTATCATTGTTTATCAAATTCAGGTATTAACACTCGCTTGGTTCAGAAGCACGATTACCATAGCCGAGTAAACAGGTTCTTATTCATGGTCACTTACATCAAAGCACACTATGTCTGAGTTTCTAAGGTACTGCAATTATTTTCAAACCATTATTCTGGCAACTTCTTTATTGTATTTTGGAAGTATTATTTAAGTTAAGTACAATGGTGCCTATAATTTCAATCCCTAGGATGTACTTCATTCAGTGCAAGTCAAAATCTTCAATGTACATGCAGTGATACCATGATTAAAAATGCTTACTAAATGCTAGCGTTAAACCAAATGCTATTCTTGTTCATTCTCGTCATACTGGGAGCATAATTTTAACAACTTAGGTATTTACATTTTCAAGGCAAACTAAAACATAATTACAGGTGCATTGATACAATATTCTAATGCAATAATGCTTAAACAAACAATAATAAACTCAAGACAAATGGGATTTTGAAACTGCTTACAGCAACCCAGCAATGCTGAACTCTTGTCATCAATCAAATTATACATATCTGAATTGGGTAAAAGTAATAAGGAAACAGAGAAAAATTAAATATATTATTGACTTTTCAAACAAATTATATCAATTTATAACATTTCCATGTGATAATTCATTATGATAGTCCCTTAGCAACCATGGTCATTGTTATGTATCCCAAGACATATAGTACATGAAAAAAATTTGCAATAATTTTGTATCCCAACATTTATAGGTCATAAAAAAAATTCCTGAAAATAATTTAGGGTGTCCCAAGATTTAATGTCCCAAGACTTACAGTCATTATGGTATCTTCATCCAGATTCTCTATCCACAATTTTGCATCACAAAACATAATAAAAAAACTTTTCCTTGAGCATTTTCTTAATCTACTAGAGAAAAATTAAAAGTATATCCATAAAAATTACAAATATGCAAAAGATGCAGATCGTGGCATAACTCAAAATTACCTGAAACTCATTTATGGATGTCGTAAATGTAAAGATGCACAATATATTTTAGTTAAAATCCAACATTTAAGTTAAAATCCAACAGTTTAGTTAAAATATAACATTTCAGCTAAAATCCAACATTCATTACTGAAGTTATGATGTGTAATCCAAAAGGACAATGGGCAATCATGCAACACAACTCTTTGAAATGACAATATGGAATATTGGAAAATATTAAACTTACTGTCTCATAATCCAAAAGATGATGTATTATATTGTCCGAATATGGCTCACATCAGAATCCCACCATTTTATAATATATTGAATTTGTAAAATAGATTGTTATTAAAAAACCATTAATAATTATACTAAAGCCCTTAAACAGAAAATGTATGGGGTCATGGTTGTGACTCTAACATATTGGTTTTCATTTGAAAATGGCCAAAAACATATCTCATATTAAACCATGTATTTAAACAGACTTGCTTTATTTAAGATGATATTTCTATATTTTACCTCTGTGTTATTTAATATCAACAGTGAAACTTTAACAAGTATTTCAAGGTGACCTTTGGCCTTTTTACATGTGAATTATATTACAAAGGCAACAACTAACTAAAAGCCTGTGCCTTATATTCTATATTGTTACATCACTGTAAATTTTCTAAATTGCATAAATTCATTTTTTTTCACCCAAATTATGTACATTTCATCAACCTTATATGTAAGGTGCTAATGGAACAATGGGTTGGAATATTAGTGTGGATTGTGTGGTACTAAAATATAAAATCAAGAACTCTTTTTTATTTCTTTGTTTTACGTATAAAATACCTACATGAAAGGTGTTCAAGCTTATAATCAGTAGCATCTATTTTTATTAAGAATTTGTTTGCTTTACAAATGAATCTAAATCTTTGATTAATTTAATTACTAGACATTCTAAGGCAGCATGTATATTATTAACCCTAATGTGTGTCAATTTGGAGGTTTAAATGCATTTTACAGGGTCATATATTTGGCAGTTAATATACTTAATTTGCCATTAAATTTGTAACATGGCAAAACTTCTGAGTTCACTTCATGTACAATATTTTTTTTATAATAGATGCATATTGGTATGCTGTATTTCAGCACAATAGGGCTAATATAATTTGTTACCATGGCAACCAAATCCAGCCTAGAATATGCAAAATTACAAATTTTAAAAATTCTTTTTAAGTAAGCTTTCTTCTTTCTTGCCAAATCAGTAACACTGTGAACTTAATTTCTCAATTTACAATTGAAAAATTTAGATTTTCTAACTTTCTGGCACATATGTTTATGTTCCACTGTATACAGTCATAACAGGTGTGGGGCACCAGGTGGCTTGGCTGAGGGGACTAAAGCACTCGCCCAGATCACTATCATCTCACTTCAGTCCAAGTGAGTTTGAGTCTTGGTCTCTAACAATATGGGTATGTGGAAAGCTTGCCAGTTGCTTCCCATGGGTCTGTTGTTCTTACATGGGGTTTTCTGAGTTCTTCCTCCACCAAATATAATGGCCACCAAGTATACCCTATCATGTGCTGCAAAATGGCATTAAACCCAAAACAACATAACAGGTGTTTCACAAAGCTAATATTAAGTAACTAAATTTCTTAAACTTGTATTTATATGTATCTAACTTAAGTAACAAGTGGGATGACAAGTCTTGGAGGAATTATTCCATAATACAGTTTAACCTGGCCTGAAAGACCACACCTTCTAACCAAAAATATGGTCTCAAGACAGATTGTCTCTCATTACAGGACATAATACTATATAATTAATCAATATGTGCTTTGATGAACTGGTCTCCCAGGACAGGTGGTCTTTCAAGACAGGTTGTATTGTATTAATGAATTGCTGCAAAAAAATTTCTAACAATTTATGTTAACTGACCTTGGATGCTAAGCAAAAAAAAAATTTCTTGATTGTACAGGTAAAACTAAACTATTTCTTTTTTTTAAACCTTTCCGAACTGAATTATTTGAAATTATTTTTATGTTATCATCTTATGATTATCAAGAAATACACAAATTTTCCATAAGAAACAAATTTTCCACTGAAGTAATGAACAGATGAAAAAAGAGAAATAAACCAAGCATGAATACTGGCTCAAATTAAGCAAAGTTCTGGTAATAATAATAATAACAATGAGGACTTTGTATAGCGCCTAATCTTTAGAAGCTCGAAGCGCTTTACAACATTTGACCACACTTAAAAAAACATATATAATGATATGATTACAAAAATAAAAACAAACACCACGAAATCAGAAACAGAAAACATGCTGTAAATATTTAAGGTAAGGATACATTATTAGGTCTTTAAGTCTGTTCTTGCAGTTGGAATAGGTGAATTTTAACAGCGCTCTTGAATGAGATCACTGTGTCTTTGTGTCTAAGTGCAGTAGGCAATTCGTTCCACGTTGCTGGGCCCTGGTATGCAAAAGAGCGTTGTCCATATGATTTCATTTTCATAGTGGGAATAATGAGAATACGAGTGTCAGAAGAGGAGTGTAAGTATCTTGCAGGTGTACACATGGGTGAGTTCAGATAGGTATGTTGGACTGGAGCCTGTCAGTAAAACGTAGCACAGAGAACAAATTTTGTGTTTAATTCTGGATTGTATCGATAGCCAGTGTAGGGTACAGAGCAGGGGAGAGGTATGCTCTGATCGTAGTACTCTAAGGATGATGTGAGAAGCTGTTTTTTGAACTTTTTGAAGTTTCTGGAGTAGATATTGAGATGAACCAGACAGAATTGAGTTACAATAGTCCAGTCTTGAAAGTACTAATGAACACACAAGTGTTTTAGTGGCATCAACTGAAAGATACTTGCGAATGGAGCTGATGCGTCTCAGCTCAAGATATGCAGCCTTGCATATGTTCATGACATGTTGGTGCAATGAGAGAGTACTGTCAAGAGTAACACTGAGGTTTTGTACTGACTGTGTGAATTTAATGTTGGTGTTGCTGATATTTATTGTCTGAGGTAAAGGATGTGAATGAGAAAGTCTTTGTGTTGTAATCAGGATGGTTTCAGTTTTATCATCATTCATCTGCAGCTTGTTACATGTCATCCATGATTTCACATCGGAAATGCACCTCTCTACGCCTTGGATGGTAGCTTCAACTTCAGCTGGATGGCTAGATTTGTATATTTGGGTGTCATCAGCATACAACTGGTGAGACACTGGATGATGATCTATGACACTTGAGAGTGGCTGAGTGTATAGAATGAAGAGAACAGGTCCAAGAACAGATCCCTGTGAAACACCACAGCACAGATCACCTGGGCTGGTATATCAGCTTCCTTCCACTGAGGTGTAACCACATGCCAATTTTCATGAGTGAAGATAAAATTGGGTCCAAAATATTGGGGGTATAATAAACAAACAGCTAAAGATATAAAAGTCACTCAAACATGAAAACTGCTTAATATTAACCAAGTTTTTATACAGCTGAGTTACTTTTGTTGAGATATATCTACATACTGTATTAATCTTCATAGGCATCAGTGAAACATGGTACAAAATATTGAGGTTGCAATAAACAAAATGCTGAAAATAATAAATCTTTCAAGAAGGAAATTAAATCATACTAACCTAGTTTTGGTATGGTATAGTTATGTTCATGCAAGTGTAAGTAAAACAGTCCAAGATAGTATGGATATAATTAACTAAACACTGAAAATATAAAAGTCTCGCACGTGTGAAAATTAAGTCACAGTGACCTAGTCTTGGTATAGTTGAGCTACTTTCAAAAAGATGTATGTATGAATATATATTTTCGCATGTAGTTGACATAGGCTCTGAGATATTTATAGTGTAACTAAGGAACAGGTGAAAATACAAGTCACTCAAGGATGCAAATTATTTCACCGCAACCTAAGCTTGGGTATGCCAGAGTTATTCTTCCTGAGATTAATCCAGATACCAATTTTCAAAGGGGGGGGGATATGGGGCGGAATAGGGTCAGGGATATTGAGAGAGTAACAAAATATGAAGAGGGTATTGAATGAACAGCTGAACACATGAAAAAACTTGATAAAATCTTTATCTACTGCTAACTTTGTTGGTGAGGGGATAATTAAAACTTAATACTGAGAAGCTTATGATTGTTCACGGGTTCCATATGTTTGTATTATGTACACAGCTGCTCCTCTTTGAATGGGTGTACAGTCGTGAATTTCATCATATGGGTTAATTTTTATTCTGCAAACACTACTTAACCTATTTCACTTGACTTTAGTTCTTAGCTGTTGTTTTTTTTTTTCTGCTACATTTTTTAACATGACTAGAAAATTTGCATTATCTGGTATCATTTTAAAACTTCATCTCTTTCATTTTCTGTAATACCACCCACTTTAGTGTATCACAAACGATGCTGATGTTACAGAGCTTGGAACTAGGGCACTACAGATTGACATGTAAATGTGGTACATGGGGACAACGAGTTATGTGTGAGCAATGCATATGAAGTCGGATCTGAGAGTTTTGCAATCACAATCTGAAATTATTTCAGTCACTAAATGGTTCATTTTTTCCAGAATGAAATTTTTGCAAATTTGACAAGGAAGATCCTCGAGGAAAAAAAAAGAATTTAAGTAAATGTTATTTATGGTAAGGTGTAATTTAACATTGTTAAGATTATTTTTTGTTTCTCTGCAATTTATGAAAACTGTGTGTAGCAAATATTTAATTTACCAAATTTGCAAATATTCAATCTCACAAAAACATTATTATTTGTAAAAGATATAATTACAAGCATCACATTTACACCTAATTATCGGGGGGCTTTTTTTGCTGGTTTTAACAGCAATTTCAAGGTACTATTGACTACATGATGCACAAGAAATGTGATGTAAGTGCCTTTCCTAAGGACTATCACGGTAGCCAACAAGACCGACCTGGGTGAGCACTGAACCTGAAACCGCATATATACATAAATATTTCAAGAGGGACCAAAAAAACCCCACAACACATACTATCTATCTTTGCTTATAAGTTGAGTCAAACTGCAAACATCAAAGATCCAGATCTGCCATAGTATAATGTGCCTTCAGATCAGGGTCTATTTTGTTTGTTCTACTGATTACTCCTAACAAACTGCACAGGCCCAGATCTGCCAGTGCATTATGTGACGACAGATCTGGGTCTGTTAAGTTTGCAGTTGGACTGATCTTATAAGCATGTATATATGGTATTTTTAGCAACTTTGTACAAAAGCCAGTTAAAAAAATGAAACAAACCCTTTATGATTTATAGTCTCCATTTGTTTCATGCTGTTGCTAGGACATTTGCCATTAGCACATCAACACATGCAAGGCTATATCATGCCAAGGCAATCTGAATAGGTGCTAGGCTGAGAGCCAAATAATGATGGCTGACCTGGCTTGATCTGGGCAGGATTTGAACCTACACCCAATTGAGAAGGTAATCAATTAGCCACTGCTACTGCTAGTCCATTCAGCATGGTTTAACAGGTATACCCTTCAAGGTTTCTAAAAAAAATACTTAAACGAATTAAAAACGATAACTATAAACCCTGACAACATATGAACTCAGTAAATGTAAAGAAGTTAAATTAATGTCAATTTCAGTTAGAAGTACAATTTACCAAACAATGGTAGATGTAGAAATTTGTGTACAAATCAGCCATTTTAGCAAGTCATTCTGGCTTATTTTCCACATGATTATTTTGCTATGTCTGTTATTAGATATCTTCTTTGCAACAATTTTCATGGCTGTTGGGGATGGACTACTGAAAGTACAACCTAATAATCATGTGCCATCTGATGGAATAAACTCTCACCGAATTTATAAGGGGGATGCGTTGATTCAGTTGTTACCATAGTGTGTCAGACTCGCAAATGAAAGTGTGCAAGTTCGAATCCTACCATCAATCCAGCCTGGGTCAGCTACCATATTATGTCCTTGGGCAAGGCACATTACTCTCATTGCCATGGCACTAAATAACCTACTTGTGTTGCTGTGCCAAACCAAATTAAACCAAGAAATATAAGGTCAGAAACAAATCGAAAAATGTTCTGAACTAAAACATACAAACATTTTATAAAAATGCAGAATTCAGCTTGATTAATTAGACTTGAACTCTAGTAGTTATTTATGGATATTGTAACTTACATAAAATTCATTGCAATTAAGCTTAATAAATTTGTGTGATAGAGTAGTATACAACACCCAACATTCAACAGCACAGTGTACCATAATAATACACCCAACATTCAACGATACAGTCTGCTAACACTAGATCCAACTTTTATCAGTACATTCTAATACAATACTATACCTAACATGCATCAGTACATTCTAATACAATACCACACAATATTCATCAATACATTCTACTACGACACTATACCCAACAGTCTTCAGCTCATTCCAAATGATACTACACCCGACTTTCATCAGAACATCTAATACTACACCAACATTCATCAGTACATTCTAAAACTATACTGTACCCAACAATGAACAGTACATTCTACTCCAATACCCAACATTCACCAGCAAATGCTATTATGATATAAAACCCAACACGCATCAACATATTCTACTATAATACGATACACAACATTCATCAATACATTTGACTTCAATAATACACCAACATTCATCAGTACACTCTAATACTGTACTACATCTAACATTGAAAAGTACATTCTATTAAATACTACACCCAACAATGAAAAGTACATTCTATTAAAATACTAAACCAACACTCATTAGTACATTCTAATACAATACTACACCCAACATTCATCAATACAATCCTAATACTATACTACACATACTATACTACACCCAACATTGAAAAGTACATTCTATTAAAATACTACACCCAACAATCTTAACATTCTAATACAATACTACACCCAACATTCATCAGTACAATCCTAATACTATACTATACATACTATACTACACACAACATTGAAAAGTACATTCTATTAAATACTACACCCAACATCGAAAAGTACATTCTATTAAAATGCTGCACCCAACAATCATTAGTACATTCTAATACAATACTACACCCAACATTCATCAGTACATTCTAATACAATACTACACCCAACAATCATAACATTCTAATACAATACTACACCCAACATTCATCAGTACATTCTAATACTATACTACACATACTATACTACACCCAACATTGAAAAGTACATTCTATTAAAATACTACACCCAACAATCATAACATTCTAATACAATACTACATCCAACATTCATCAGTACATTCTAATACTAAACTACACATACTATACTACACCCAACATTGAAAAGTACATTCTATTAAAATACTACACCCAACAATCATTAGTACATTCTAATACAATACTAAGCATTTATTTCACTTAGTGAAATGTTTATCAATCCTATAAACAAGAAAATAAAAAATAAAAATAAATAAAAAATGGTACTGGGCACTAGACAAAGACTATCAAAGAACAGAAATCCAAATCTGATATCAACATTTAGATGACCTAAATAATAATGTTGATGACTTGTAGAAAAGCTGTTGGGAAATTCCTAAGTCTAGACTGGTAGTTAAAGCAACAGAATCGGGCTTTTACAATCCTGTAGAAAGCTCCAGAATTTATCTTTGACAAACACAATGGTTTTAAATTACTGTTCTTCCCCTGTAAGACTACTACTGCACATTTTGAGGAAGTAAAACTGAAAGTAATACGGAAAAAAATCAATAAAGTTCATAACCAGGCAGCTAGAATTATCCTAAATTACCATTAGAAATGTCCAGTTCTATTCTTTGAAATGAAATGGTTGAAATTTGCATACTGCTTAGAATGCCAAAATTCAATATTAAGGTTTAAAGTGATAAATAAAATTTGTCTCCAATATTTACATGATATATTTAAACATCAATCCATTAGAATGACACCATGGATCTAAACTGAGATCAATCACAAAAGTGTAATGTATCTATGTGTGATTTGGATTTGTAACGTAGCTTTAACAATTTTTTTGTCATATAGCTATGATATCTGCAGTGTGTCAGTTTATAGTGATGCTTACGCACTGGGGCATCATGCCACTGACATGCAGCATCATGTCCCACCTAGTCACATTATCCTGACACCATGACCGACCAGTCCTAACACTGACCTCTTAATACTAAGCACCTAGTGAGGCAGCTGTTTGTACCACTTTTATGAGTCTTTGGTATGACTCGGCCGGGGTTCAAACCCGCAACATCCCGCATCTGAGGCAGATGCTCTAACCACTAGGCCACTGCAGCAGTCACAAGAGAAAACAAATGTCAAAAAACACATTCAAATAGAAAAAATTCTGCACACTCCTTGCTGTTCTTTCAAAATAATTCCCCTAAAACAGACATGTATTCAAAACAGTATAGTATGCTTATTACGCAGAAAGATGGTTTACATTGTAAATAATGAAATATATGAATATACGCATTAAAATATTCTACTAATGTCTATTTTATATATTATTTACCTGTCATACCTAATGCATTAAACCAGTGGTTCCCTATCCTTGTTTGGCAGTGACTCTAAAATATATTTTTTCTGAGCCTCACAACCACATTTCCACATTTTGATAAGCTTTGCCACCCTCAAAAAAAAAATCCTGGTGACCCTCCATAATATTCTCATGACCCTGATTTGGGTCATGACCCTGAGGTTGGAAACCAACACATCAAACAATATTTTATCAGAACTCCCAACGATGCAAAATAGTGCATAAATTATGCAGATTTCACAATGATGCTGTGTGATGTGTTTTTATTGGGAGTATTATTAATATGTCAACAACAAGAGTTTCAAGACCTTCCTAACTCTGTTAATTATTCAACATGTCTATTTCTTTTTCCTTTTTGTGTTCAATTGCCCCTATCCCTCCAGGCAAGTATTGAACAAACATCACATGATAGTGATATTTTTACCTAACCAACTCAACTGTGTGACTGTCAGTCAATTGCTATATCCCTTGGGACAAGTATTGGAGAAACAGTTTTATACTGATGATGTTTACTGGAGACCAATGTATTATATGTATCAGATTACTAAATAATTTCCCATATTATTTAATTTTAATATAATAAAAAATAAAGATAATTACTGCATTAGACTGGCATGCAAACCATGCATGCATTCATTCATGAGAGTTAGAAAAAATATTCTGAGACTTAAAGTAAAGGTGTTTCAAGGCAATGTTTTGAGGATTGTGCTCTTAAACATGGGGACTCCCCAGTCTGTACCTAATTTCATGGCTTTGCACTGAGTCCATATTATATTTTGACAGTAGGAAATTAAATACAGGATATAAAAAAGTAAATATTTTGCCTTCACCTATAGTGCACAGACTTAAGTATATGAAATGTATAATGGAAAAAAAAAATCCATTTACTAACCAATGCGTGTATCTCAAAATATTTAGTACTTTTTTTTTTTATTGCCCCACCAGTAGACTGGTTTCCTGACTGTAAAATAATTAGTAGTCTGATACCTAGTTATAACTGTTTGTTCATCCTTAACTGAGCTTTAAGAGATAATGTATTATAACTCTGTTGAGCCTGAGATGAGTCTCATGGGAGAACAGTGTACAATATATCTCTGTTGATCCTGAGCTGAGCCTCTGTTGACATTAGTTTACTAAAATTTTGTTGAGCCTGAGCTGAGTCTCATGGGAAAACAGTGTATTATAACCACTTGTTCAACCTGAGCTCAGCCTCATGGGAAATTAGTTTATTATAACTGCTCATTCTGAGATGAGCTTGGTGTATAATAGTGTATTATCACTGCATAAAATATGACCATTAAGAGTGAAATATTCATCAATTTAAGACACACATGACTTTATTTAAACTAAATATATAATGTTCTCAATACAACAACTTCTGTTTATTTCAAAATATAAAAATGAAATGAGACTAGTCTTGAAATAAATGACTCAAGACTAGGTTGTGCGAAAAATTACTGATTGAATTTAGCACAAAACAGTGTCAGCTGAATGGAAGTAGCATAGCGTGGTTTAAACCCTGCTGAAATTCAGCAATTTCTTACAGACAATTCAGTGGACTTAGAAGTGCACTTAGAAAAGAAGAAAAAGAAATTCTGCAAGTCTTCTGAATTCCAGTCGTCCTACAGAAAATTAATGGAAATTAGGCATAATGCAACTGAACACTAAAATCGTGACTAATTTTCCATGATTTTTGGATGGTAATCAAGAACTTCAATGGAAAATCTGCAGAAAATAGAGTCTACTGATGGTGATATTGCTTCTGAAAATAAGCTCCACAAATGGGGTATCAGTATTGCTGAAAATAAACTCCACAGATGGTGTCATTGTTGCTGAAAACAAACACCACAAATGGTATTGATATTGATGCTATGTGTCAGTGAAGAATTTCTTTAAATAAATATTTGCCAACATTTACTTAAAAGCAACATGCAATCCTATTAAAAGGCATGTACTCATAATCATTGAATTCCAATGCTTGAAATGACATGTAATTACTTTGCCAAAAGGCATTTACTATTAATCAGTGAATTCCAATGCTTGAAATGATGTGTAATTAATTTTACCAAACGACATACTTATAATCAGTGAATTCCAATGCTTGAAATGACATGTAATTACTTTCCCAAAAGGTATGTACTTACAATCAGTGAATTCCAATGCTTGAAATGACATGTAATTACTTTTCCCAAAAGGCATGTACTTCATCAGTGAATTCCAATGCTTGAAAGGACATGTAATTACTTTCCCAAAAGGCATGTACTTATAATCAGCAAATTCCAATGCTTGAAATAACATGTAATTAATTTTACCAAAAGGCATGTACTTATAATTGTTGAATTCCAATGCTTGAAATGATATGTAATTAACTTTCCAAAAAGGCATGTACTTATAATCAGTTAATTCCAATGCTTGAAAGGACATGTAATTAATTTTCCTCAAAGGCATATACTTATAATCGGTGAATACCAATGCTTGAAATGATGTGTAATTTTACCAAAAGGCATGTACTTATAATCGGTGAATTCCAATGCTTGAAATGACGTGTAATTAAATTTACCAAATGCATGTACTTATAATCGGTGAATTCCAATGCTTAATGCCATTTTTCAGCACAAGATAAGCTATACATGGTGGCCAGTATAAATGGTGGAGGAAGAACCCGGGAAAACCCCGGAAAAAACACCAACCCACGAGAAGTTACTGGCATCCAATGCTTGAAAGGACATGTAATTAATTTTCCCAAAAGGCATGTACGTATAATCAGTGAATTCCAATGCTTCAAATGACGTGCAATTAATTTTACCAAAAAGCATGTACTTATAATCGGTGAATTGCAATGCTTGAAATGACATGTAATTAATTTTATCAAAAGGCATGTACTTATAATCAGTGAATTCCAATGCTTGAAATGATGTGTAATTCATTTTAGCCAAACAGCATGTATCAGTGAATTCCAATGCTTGAAAAGACATGTAATTAATTTTACCAAAAGGTGTGTACTTATAATCGGTGAATTCCAATGCTTGAAATGACATGTAATTAATTTTACCAAGAGACATGTACATGTAATCATTGAATCCCAATGCTTGAAATGATGTGTAATTAATTTTACCAAAAGACATGTACTTATAATCTTTGAATTCCAATGCCTGAAAGGACATGTAATTAATTTTTCCAAAAGACATGTATGTATAATCAGTGAATTCCAATGCTTGAAATGACATGTAATAAATTTTATCAAAAGGCATGTATTTATAATCGTTGAATTTCAATGCTTGAAATGATGTGTAATAAATTTTACCAAAAGGCATGTACTTATAATCGGTGAATTCCAATGCTTGAAAGGACGTATTATTAATTTTTCCAAAAGGCATGTATGTATAATCAGTGAAATCCAATGCTTGAAAGGACATGTAATTAATTTTCCCAAAAGGTATGTACTTATAATCAGTGAATTCCAATGCTTGAAATGACGTGTAATTAATTTTACCAAAAGGCATGTACTTATAATCAGTGAATTCCAATGCATGAAATGAGGTGTAATTAATTTTACCAAAAGGCATATACATATAATCAGTGAATTCCAATGCTTGAAAAGACATGTAATCAATCCCAATTTTAACTTTAACCAGCAAGAATTGTTGCGTTCTAGGATGGTTAGGATGTAGGACATTCTTCAGTCTGACTAATTTGTGAATATCAGTTTAGGCAGATTTCCATACAAACAGCACTAGTGTTGTATGAATTCTCATAAACTGACCACTTGTAAGGAAACTGTAAATCACTGCTGCTGAAAAATACATTGAGACGTAATTACACAGACTGAAACACATAGCTCGGAACAAAATATGTATTATACTTCTAATGTTCCTCTCATTACAGATAATACTTCATCAAATACATTTATAATATATGACAACATTTACCATGAAACAAATTTTCAGTACATACTGGCTATGTAACTCAATTTGTTATTTCATTTGGGCTATTAATCCCACTTTTATATGAAGCGGTAGCCAATATTTATTGGCATAACTGACTGATTTCCCCACATTTGCTTGCAAAATAATATTTAATTTGCCCATACTGATTTGGATAATAGAATTTGATCAGTCCATTTCATTTGCATAATAGAATTTGATTGGTCCATTTCATTTGCATAATAGAATTTGATGTAAGATTTAAATCTGATGAATCTCCATCTTGACTACAATGCCACATTTATGGCAATATTGTATAGCAAGTGTACAGCTTGCAGAATCATCCAGCAAATGCCTTTCTAAACCATTCCGAAGTCAAAGATATTGAAATCTTAAGTATTTGGATGTCCTTTTGATTGGAAGATTAACTTAGAAAGTGTCAGATTAATAGAATTTCATATGCATTGGTATAGGATTGGATAATTCCTCCCAAGAGTCAGAATATTGCATCAAAAATGAGGTTCTGCTGAGTGTCAGACACAAAATTTTAATCCTGAAGGTGTAATTTTCCTATCGTACACTTAAGCAAAAATGACAGAAAATGAGAGTTGTTAAAATGTAGTATTGTGAATACTGGTGTAAGTTTCAAACAGCAAAACACCTACTAAAAATCTCCTAACCATATGATAGTGCATAAAATTTTCAATTTACTGTGAAAAATTAATTGCAAACTTTAAATGATATTTAACGATATTTTAGCTTTCAAAGTACAGTGGTTGAAATGGTTAGGGTAACAATAATACACAGCATCTGAATTGTGTACTGCAGAAAGTTTGAGCAATGATACAAATGTAAACAGGTCCCCCCAAAAAGTCCACTCATATCGGAAAGATCAATTTAGACAGATAAGAAAATGATGAAATAGTCATCGACTCAACTTGATCTTAAATTGATTTAGCTATAAGAAATTATTATATGAATTTTGACAAATATTATAACAATAACAACAACAGTTCTCCTCACTTGAAATTGGAGTAAAGAAGCTGTAACTAGGTTGAGTCAATGTTGGATTGTAACACTGCAGCATCAAAATCTAAAGTCATGTCCCATGCCAAAGTATTGTACAAGTCACTGATGCCAATGTCAAAACCAAATACCTACTGAAAAGTCCAAATTTTGATTTGTTTGGTGTTTCACAGCAACACAAGTGGGTTGTTTAGTGCTGGAGGAAATCGGAGAAAAGTGCCTTGCGCATGGTCACACCAAAGTAGCCAACCCAGACTGATGAGATGATAGGATTCAAAATGGCACCATATTTTGTGGTCTCTGTTCAGCAACACATAATAATGTTCCTGACATAAAGATATATAATTATGCAAAAGACCTCTTTAAATCACACATTTGCATGGATCACTGGTTACAAGCTATTGGCTGGAAAATGCCGATCGATGTTTGGGGCATCAAACTTCGGACTTTTCAGATAGCAGTTGGCTGTAGATCATCCCTCTGTGGAATGGCTCAGGTCACAGACTGCGTGAACAGGATTTATCTGTGCATTATACATGCATTCAGCTGTGATAAAGTGTAGACCCAAATCCGTCATTAATACTGTATTGTTGTATGAGTCAATGCTAATCACAAAATTTCAAGAATATCAAACAGCATAGACCAAGATCTGCTGGCAGATGATATGATAGCAGTCTATCTGAATCTATCTAGTTGTATAAAACTGGATGCAAATTATACACCAGAGATTACAGTACTAAACAGAACAACAGTTCCTATAAACAAATACAGTACTCCTTCACTCACTATAAACCAATCAGAACTACCCCCTTCACTATACACCAATACAGTACTCACTCCCTCACTATAAAGCAATACAGAACTCCTTCACTATAAACCAATATAGTAATCCCTCCCTTACTGTAAACCAATACAGCACCTTCTCCTTTACTATACACCAATACAGTACTCACCTCACTATAATGCAATATAGTATTCCTTCACTATAAACCAATATAGTAATCTTCCCTCACTATAAACATATACAGTACTCCCTCCTTCACTATAAATCATTACAGTACTCCCTCTCTCATTATAAAGCAATACAGTACTCCTTCCCTCACTTATTAACCCATATAGTACTCTCTCCCTCACTATTAACCAAACTAGTACTCCTTCACTATAAACAAATAGTGTTCCCTCCCTCACTTTAAAACAATACAGTACTCACTGCCTCACTATAAACAAATAGAGTATACCCTACCTCACTATAAACCAATACAGTACTAACTTCCTCTTGCCATAAATATAGTACTCTCTCCCTAACTATAAACAAATACTGTACTATCTACTTCACTGTCAACCAATACAGTACTCCCTCCCGCCCTATAACACTTATCAGGAAAGCCCTTTGACAAGGAAATTTAAAATCACAAAAATTAAGATATCTGCATTTATTATGGGTTTTGTTCCTATATTTTATCCTTCAGCTTGTATTATTTTCAATACAGATTTTTAGAGAAATAAATAAACTGAGCTTTAAGTGAATGATTATTAAAGAAATTGTATATTTTAAAATCGAATTTTCTGACCCTGAAAAAAAGTCTGCACCCTAGGATTATCTGTTATCCACAACTATGAAAGAAAACAAATACAACCAAAAAAAACCAACATGCATAATTGGCCTGAAAGTTACCCCCCAATGACTAGACAATGTTTGTTCCGGATTGTCCAATTTTTCATGCATATCATTTGTTAGCGAGAAAAATAATGTTAGCTGTATACATTCATGTTAGCTGAAGATTTACATGATCATCACAATATAAACTCCTAATAGTCAATAGCTCATTATTCATTCCTACAATAACAGCAACAAGTTATGAAAGTACTGATGATTTGTTCTAACATCAGAATACATATCGGATGTAGACATGACTAAATAAAAAGAAATGACCCTTCTCAAGAGTAGTCCTTACATTGTAAACAAATTGCAATTTATTTCACAACAGAGAGGATTTTTTTTCCAGTTGGAATAATTTTTTTTACTTTAACACAGTTTACTGTATTCAAACATTCCGTTTAGTATTTGATCTTTAACAACTTCTTTGCCAGAACAATTTGCCAAATGCAGCTGTTTTTGCTAGTTCAATTATTCCCCATCTAAACAGAGAATTGTCACCTAGATGCTGACATCTTCTATAGGACCAAGTTACACAACATCATTTTGCTGCTCTGAAAGTATAATGAGTTCATTTTGTACCAGCCACATTCCAAAAACAAATCTGAATCTTACCACACACACACACACACACACACACACACACAAACACACACACACACACACACACA
>JAECUM010021665.1:0-83922 GCA_016617855.1 Megalonaias nervosa | reverse complement strand
TTTTCAGATTTGAAATATAAGTTTATACGATGAAGGTTTTGCATAAATTTAAAAATAGCAAGTTACTTGCATACTAATGAGGTGATCATGTGTCTAACTGGTTGAGTTTGTCAACACTAAAGCTATTCTATTCATGCTCCGCTTTTGAGAACAATTGGCAATGAGACCTAAATCAAAACGATTTCTGATGAGTGCAATCATAAGCGAGATCCATGCATATAACTGAGGTTTTTCTGCATCATATTTCCATTTTATATACACAGATCTATGACCAGTGCACCTAGAAGTAGGAATAAATATGTTTATTAAGTGGTAAACTTCCAATATTAATGAGGATATATTGTACAGTGTGATAGGTTGCCCTCGATGGATTAATTTATTACTATAGTACGTGTAAATGTGTGAAAGAATTAAAGAAGCGAGGTCTCAGCTGTAGTGGCTAATCAAGGTAATTACTGATGCATCAACCTGTTTTTAATTGTGATCCTACTGACTCTCACTCCAAAGTTATTCAGAACCTGTGACTTTCACTAGGTAAAATCTGGTTGATGATAATAGTTTCTACAACAGATTTAAGAACAATGGATTTTTTTACAAAAATATGAAAACAAAATTAATCAATATTACCTCTGATATAATATAATATGAAAGACTGTTCTTATTTATCGCTTGATTATATAATACTCTGTCACTGAGGCCAAGATTTGAAATCAGTTGTAATTATATTTGACCTTTAGAAAGCTTCGCAGAAACAAGTAATGTATTTATTGATTACACGTTTTTTCTACAAGGTTGGGTCTTCATTGTGAAAATGCCTTTTTTATTAAACAAATGAAGTTTCAGTTGTGTAGCCGTAGCATTTACTGTGATTATACTCAAAAGTTGAGTCATTATGAGAAAACAGTTGGGCCAGTTGTTCATATTTAAGAGAATATTTTATTTTCGAATGACATTAAGAGCAATGAAATTGAAAATTTAATATGATTCTTATTCAGACTTATTTATTGTAATTTGTATGAAGCTATATGCACCAATCAACGATGATTTAGATAAGTAAAAAAAAAAATAGTATTAATTGAAAGCCCACCTCATTACAAGAGGGAGAAAAATTGCCTAGGTCTACCTGATATTAGCTGCTGTAGATGATGACTTGCTTCTTATCGAACTCTAACTGGCTGGTTTGCTTAGGTAACTAAAAAGCAATTTGACAGGAGAAGTTAAACATTTAATTAAATTATCAATGCTAATTGGCTGTAGAGGGAGGTTACTTTGATTATGATTCCGTGACTGCAAGAGATCTATACGAGTAGATCGCTTAGCTCAACATACTTTATTATCACATATCCTATCTGATCCTGTTATGTATATTTACTTTGTTTCGTGCTTGACCTTTGTCCATAACTGAGGGTAGGTGTTTGGGCCTAGCTGACTAATGCCATTTTTTAAAAATATGTTTACTTGCATTTGAGTTCAGGACCTTAGTTTTCAGTTGGAAATTCTATTGTCGACCTGATTTCTGTCATGGGTGTTTACATGAATCAAATTTCAAGGACGGATCTTGTTTACTAGCTTTGTATTTTCTGAAAAAGAACTTGTGTACAAATTTCATGGGAAAATGGCTCACATCTGGTCATCTTATTGTTCTTAGGCTTTTATATAAAGTTCTGATAAATAAAATTAATCATTACTATTTGAATGCCAGTCTAATGGAATCATGTTTAGTTGTGTTCAGATATAATTTGAGAGGAATCATTATTTAAATCATTCATTGGCATTACTAAATTGCTTATTGACTGAATTAACTATTTGGGGATTATTGTGAATTAATTCAAGACATTCTGGATTATATCATTGTGATACTTCAACACGGTTGATACATTAGCACATTCAACATTGGAAATCATACGGAACGCAATACTTTTGCATTTGTGATAGAACATTTAGGATTATTTGGAATTTAATTCACAATACTTTAAGTTCCTCTTATATTTTCATTTTATAACAAAGAGAATTAAATTATTTATTGATTTTACAAAAGTATCCTTGATTGGCAAGGTCAAAGCATTTCTAACAAACAGGTCTTTATATTTCTTGAAATATACAATCTTCTAATTAAACACAAATGTTTTTGTTTTTTTTATATTTTGAAACATAATATTTATACAGAAGTTTGATAATAGAATATTCGACATCAAAAAATCGCTGTATGTTGTTTAGTAACTCTATATAAAAAGATAACCCAGCTTTACTGCATGGTAACATTAATTTGATTGCCTGTATTGTAAACCTTACTACTATGGAACGACTTCGTTCGTACGATGGTTAGTCAATATGCAGATTTGGTACATATAAAGCATGCTTGATCTGAACTCATATTTTTATAGAAGAAATACATTTTAGTTTAATCTGACTTAGAAGTCACTCAACTTTTCTTTTATTGTTTCAATCTCATTATTAGCAATCTGATTAGCCAGTTTTAAGTTAAACTTAAATTTTAACCAATCAGATCAGTTATTTAAAAATTAAATATTAAAAATGGCTGCATAAATCCCAACCTGCCTGTTTTGCAAAGCGATGGCTGAGAAGACCATTTTGAAGTGAAATTTATTTGGATGTTGAGGAGAACATTATCACCGATATTGACGAAGTATCCTAGGCTACACAGTGATAATATGCCTGTTTGCTTTAGATAACAAATGAGTTCAGCACAGAGGTATTGCTATATGGATGGTGATGTACTAAGGAACATTTCTAATAAGTTTTATTGACACAACTGTTCAAACAATAGTTGGATATCATTACGTAAACGACCTGTAGTAAATTTGGAAGCTCCATAAGTATTACACCACAACCACTACCCTTCACCCAACCACCATCACTCATCTCATTCTCCGTATCACTTCTGGGGCCATGGATAAGAGTATAGTGCTAGACAATTTATAATTTTGGGAAAAAATATGTGTCAACTCCCATTTCTCTAAAGTAATAGTATCATGTGCAGCCAAGTTGAAATTAACCTTGCTTCCGCCATAACGCACACTGTATCACGTGTACCATTCCATTTCGGTACAGTTGCTGTTTTACGGGTTGAAGATTAGCTCTGCATTTCTTTTAGATTAGGACTTTTTATTTGGCTATTTCGCACATTCTATAGGCATTGTCACGCGCGTTTTGCATCGTTCTAGTGAGAGTGATTATCGAATTAGTAAGAAATGACTTAATAGCGCGTTAAATAGTAATTAAATGTATCCTTTCTAATTAGTAAGAAATTACTTAATTTTAGTAATTAAATAATATATCCGTTTCTGTATAAATGAATATTCATAACCTCGCAATTATGACCATATGCAAAATATCAAAGTCATACTCTTTGGAACAGGACATATGACGATTAGAGTTGGGCTTATTCTCCATTTTGAACGAGTTAATTTAATGAACAGTGAAAAGAAAAGGCCATCATATCCGAGCCAGGTTTCAGCTCTATCCCAAAATTGAGCGACTTTAACGCCTCTAGTAGACTTTGGCATTATTATTGTTATTTCCATTTTATATCGATCATTTTTCGTTGTCTTACACTAAAGTATGGATGATATTCGTATTTGATTTTGTGTGATGGACAAAACAAGACTCTACACAGAGTGCAAAACAACATCCCGATAAATACTACTTAACTTAAGCACACACAGCTGCCGTAAGTTTGACACACTCAATCTATTTGTCAAGGATAAGTTAAATGTATGCAATAATAGTTACCCTGGCAACGCTTGTGCAATCCTCAGGACGACACTTCTGCACAGACGTTTTCATTCAAGAATCTACGTGAAATGCGCTATTGCATTTATTTGTTGCGCTGTTGTTTGTTGTTGTTGTTATTGTTTTGCTTTTTAAATCGAGTATCAAAATTATAAAATGTTTCGAAATTTTCATACATTTATTTGCCTTTTATTTCCCAGATTTAACGAATAAAATAAAATCATAACTTCTAACTTATTAGCTTCCACGAGGTTATGTAGTGTATGCATGTACTTGGTTTGTTTATGCATGCCGTTTGGAAGCAGTTCAGCACAAACTCGAGGTGGTTGCCGAAACCCTAATTCCAAACGTTCTGGAGCACATTCAGCTGCATTACATGACGGAAACATAGACGTCGATATCTGATTGTGATAAACTAATTCTACACTGAGACGTAAGATATATGTTAAAATAAACAATGTAAAGCAGAGGATGGTATGAAAATATCGAAATTCTCCAAACAACCAGGCACAGACTGCTACAGTAGAATTTAAAATGATTTTGGACAGGGTGATCAAATGCATCTGCGCATTACAGAAAACTGATTATAGTTCACAAGCAAATATGGGCAGGAACAAAACAATATATTCATTTGTTAAATTTTCTTCAGTTAGGCATCACTTGCCCACACGCTTAAAATATTTGCCGGTTTAAATATTGACGAAACATCTGAGATGATGATTTATATAAACCACACATCGCTTTTGTTTACTTTAACTTAAAAATATGATTAACGGCAGGTTTTGTGTTAAAACAAAATAGCAGGGACAATGCCGTTGTGCTGGAAAAGAAGAAAAAGATCAGTAACATGCTTGTCTAGAAAGCAAAATAGTACATTCATAGCAATCAGTTAATGGCCAGGCATAGGAATAAATTATATATATCTAGGCGACAGCATTGATGACAATTTTAGGAAGTTTTATGAAAGATTATCAGGCAATGAATAAACCCGTCTGGGCGTAGATAAATCGATCTTCTTTAAAGAAATATTGTTCCGCAGTGTTAGTTTTCACCAGAATATCAAACTGACAGTCACAATTTGTCTTTCTTCCAAATGCTCTGTATTAGCCTTTTGAAATCATAAATATTTATGCTAAGATAACATTAATAATGAACTTATTGTCAGTTCCATTTTTACTTCCATCAAAAATGCAGTCTAATCGATCTAGCCGCATCATATTATTTTAACGTTTGTCAAAAAATTGAAACCATATCATACCGATTTAAAGTTTGGACGAGCTGCTCATGCTAATATTTACGCTGCTATCCTCGCTGTCGTGACTTAATTATTGCTGGACCTCTTACCTTAATACGTATACACCAATATTCCTGTTTGACTTTATTTTTTTTCGACGTCTCTTTATAAGGAAGAAAACAAAATATCACTAGTTTACATTCACTTGAAGCCCTATTGTTAACATGCTTCAAATTATTTCAAAATTTGTCAAGAGCTGAAGATATTGTTAAGAACATACCCCTAGATAGTATACCCGGGAAGCCATACTAGAGTGCTTGAAGACTGACCAAGAAGGAAAGCTTAACTGAGTTGTGACGAACGGACGTATGTACGGGTGCACTCAAGTACTTTCCAGTCTTAATCCAATGACTTGCTGTATGGATTAAATTTAATTGCATATATTATTCTGATACTATCGACCGTTGTTGCAATCTTCCTTTTGGTACAACAATTTCATATCTTTAGTGATGCGCAAGATGGACAGTTTTCCGTAGTAAAAAGTAAACTTTTTTTTTTTTTTTTTTTTTTTTAAATCCAACTATTTCGACCTCTATGCAGAATTATGTGTTTTGTTTTTGATGGATTTTAGTGAACTCTACTTAAAGATCGATGGTCTAACATCAGATGGCATGGCCGTACAGCCAGCGAAATTCTTGTGCTTGATGAAATGGCGAAGCATAGATAAAGCCTTTCATTGCTCAAAAGCATACGTTATTTCCTTCTTACCAACCCTCTGTCCATTTTATTTATCATCTTACCAGGTTACGTATGCTTTGAAATAATTTGGCTACTTAATAATATTACAGTCTAAACATCCATTAGGCCTATATTGTACATCTTCTACCCGTTATATAATAATTCTTCTGCTCATTAAATCATAAATTTTCTACCCATTATATCGTACATCTTCTACCCATTAGAAAGAAACGACATTACTATGATTTCTCATTGTCTTATATTTTGTTACAGTCTTTGATGTATTTCTAATTTCACTGGACATGTTTGTTTATATTATACAATTAGCTCTATGATGTTAATACTCATTAGGTAATGACCCCTCCCCCCCCCCAAAAAAAATAAGCATCTGATATAAAAGAGATCTTAATCGTCCTTCAGTCATTAGAATACATACATTAAGATCGTACTTATGTACCTTTCTAAAAGTCGTATGTAATATTATGCCAATAAGATTTATTGAATAGTTTATATAACCTTTATTTGCATCCAGGCATCGTAGTAAATTAACTAGATGTACTTCCTTCTAGAAGTATGGGGTAGTTTTGTCATGAAAGGTCTCAAGTCGTGTTTAGACAGAGGAATTTTTCTTTTCTGAGCAAATATTATTGTAATAACTGAATATTAGTGTAGACTGTACCAAATACGATATTATTTAATGCTGAATAACAGCGAACACAGTGACTGTTTAACGGATTGTGAGAATGTATGAACTGTAATTAAGATCTTCAAACAGACCTTAAAGTCTTTCTTATTAATCAAACCACATAGATAATTCAAGCAAATATCAAGTTGAATTCGTCAGTAAAAAAGATAGTTATTAAAGTTGTAAATAATATTTGTTTAATACCACTCGTAAGGGATACATAAAAGTTTACTGAGAATTGAAGCAATGGAGACGCGGGATTTTTTATGCTGTAGCTTGGTAATCACGGTAATCATTCTAAAAGTGACCGGGGGAAGAAAACTGAATAACATTGAAGACTAAACACATCTCCAGTTTGACTTGTACTCTTCAGAATAAATATTCTGGAAAAGTGCGATTAAAGTGATTGGAAGTTTTATGCAGTATTTAGGAAGACTTAATTCGGGACATGTTCTTCATTTCTAGGACTATTTTATCGAAGTTTAAAACTTAAACAGAAAATAATTTTGATCGCAATTGAGAAAGAAATCTATTTAGACATTATGGACGGAAAAATGAGTACTTTTTAGTAATAATACTGGGATAAAATTCGTACATTTAAAAATGTATAAAAAGTGTAGCTTTTGCGATTTATTAATAAGCCATTTCTCATAGATGCAATGACTCAAGGTACTCAATGATCTTTATCTGATATGAAGCCAGTAAATGGAATCTCAAATGATGCATGCACTTCCAACAAAAACTAAGTTAAAATGAACTCGCTGTATCTATCCCAAATAGTCATAGGACTTGTGTGGGTACATGCAGTTCACCCTTGCCATATACAGTCTGCAGAACGAGCTTTTGCCATTGCAGCTTCCTTTAGACTATCCATAATTCGTTCTCCCACAATGAAGGAAACTATTATGGCTTATCCACCATTTGTATGGAATATTCATTATAAATTTGTAATGTGCGACATTGTTTTCCTCACTACGTTCGTAACGTAGTGAAGAAAGTAAGGTACCGAGCAAAAAATATATAGGTACATAACGGACGAGTTGGGTCTGCCCAGTTGTCTGTATATAAACTATGCTTGCCATTCACAAAGCAAAAATGTATACAAAATCTTTCCATTTACTTAAATTTAAAAATCGCAAAATTTAATTTTGAACATAGTGTGACATGGATAGGTTCCATGTGTAACTTGAAGCAAAGTCTTGGTGCCCTGACCGATGCGCTGCTCAAGATGAATTTGGATGTCATTTTCGGGCCACCTTGCAGTGACGGTACCAGTTTCTTTAAATATGTATTGCCGTCAAGTATTTCATTGTTGTTGAGAAAGATTTCGCGTACTGATGCTTATTATTATGTGTTCCTTAAGGGAAACTAATCATGTATGAATACGTCTTTTAGGTAACAACGGGTCTTCAATAATTTATAGTATTAGTAAAATGGTGGTTTCCAAGACCATACCTTAATATTCGTCAATACTAATTAAGGTAAATATTAATTACATATTCCCATTTCGAAAAAGGTACGCAATTCTTACTATAAAAATTATAAGTACTTGTGTTGAAAACTTTGCCTGCCATAACAAAGAATTACGAAAATCCAACTTATTTATAATTAGTAGAAAACAAATTTTTGAATTGAATTTACGTCATGTAGAATATTTGTGTACATCCAGATTCGATATTTGTAGATTGGTAGCTCTTCGTTATCATTAATACCAGTTTCCTTGATCAAGGTGTACAGAGTGTCAGTGAAGTGATGTCCTACAGGAACTGGGTGTCCACGGGACAAACAACGGAATCCCGCTTCAGTATGGACACCTACATCCAGCTGCCACTATGTCATCGATAGGTAATAATTTCAAAGACAAGCTAGACAACTCCTTTGAATTGGTAAGTCATTCAAGACTTAGACCTAGTAATACCTGAGTAATTTGAAGTTCAAGTAATTTTGCTTGCATAAACTATTCTTTCAAATTTGAACAACTTTACTTCTGCGAAACAACTTTTTTTTCTAGCGTAGGAGTTTTGAGTAAAATTCTCTCAACGTGGAAAAATATTTGAGTTCAAGACCTGGTTATGTATTGCAAAGGCTCGCTAATTTGTAAGCTGGAATGGGTTTATGTACCAAAAGAAGCATTCTTCTAGCGCTTTTTCACAGTCTATGTGGATCCTCTCCTCCAGCGAACACGCACCATACACACACCTATACACGAAGTATCCCCACCACCTCACAGAGTTAAACAACCTTTAAAGGATCCTAATTTCAAAAGCGTAGTGCACATGTACAGACCACCTTAATTATGTCCCACAGTTATAAATCTCTGTCTCTGACTGTAATGGGTGTTGCGTGACATAACATGGGCACGTACGGCGCACGTCCGCAAGGCAGGATAACAAAATGTCTTTTAATTTTAATTTCATTCGGTACGTAAAAGAAAACATACGAGTACATAAAGGCATGGAGTTTTAAATTTCAAAATGTGTGTGTGTGTGTGTGTGTGTGTGTGTGTGTGTGTGTGTGTGTGATTTGAATTTTTAACGTAGCTTTAATAATTTTTCAGTCATATCGCTACGATGTCTGCAGTGTGACAGTTTATAGTGATGTCTAGCACTGGGGCATCATGCCGCAGACATGTAGCATGATGTCCCACCTAGTCACATGATCCTGACACCAGGCCGACCAGTCCTAACACTAACCTCTTAATGCTGAGTGCAAAGCGAGGCACCTGTTAGTACCATTTTTATGTCTTTGGTATGACTCGGCCGGGGATCGAACCCACGACCTCCCGCATCCGAGGCGGACGCTCTAAAACCGGAGCGGTCGAATGTGAATGTTATTGCTTGCTCACCAGTACCTGAGCTTTAAGGACAAGGGGTATAAAAATGTTCTGAATATAAGTGCGCTGTACATCAAATTTGTAAGTAAACAATACGTGAGTGCATCCTCTCCTAGTATTCCACAAGCACATCTGCACACTTTCTCGATCTGCTTATCCAATTATTAATTGCAATTTACTTTGTGATATCTTGATCATAGACTGGAAAACTGTTCTTTCCAACCGTATGGCAGCTTTCAAATCGTCTGCCCCTCAGCTAATTTTTTATAACGGGATTAATCCAAAAATCAACTGGAACTAAATCAGGACTGTGTAGAGGATATGGCAAAGTTTGGATGGTGTGCTCATTCGAAAAGTCTGTTTCGACAGCGGATTTATGCACCGGTGCATTTTCATGTGGTAGATGGATACATCTGGTACCTGTAGGCGGAAGAGTGATTCGGTAGTATTCCACAACTTTTGGCAACACATTGCATGCAAATGTCCAGTGACAAAGCAAGGTCAGCAATAGGTACCAGCACATCGAACGATTTTTGATCTCTTCTCGTTCTTTCAGATCCAAACTTTATTTGTTCTCTGGAATAAAAAGGGAATCTGTGTTTTCGTAGTCTGCACAATCTCATTCAAACGATCTGGTCACTCTTTTAATATTTGGTGAGTATGCTTTTGACACTTTTAACCCGAGTCTGTTTTAATCAGCCGTTAATAAATGTGGGATATATCTTGCACAAACCTTTCTAAGCTTCAAATGTTTCTTCACTATATTAATCACAGCTGAAGAATTTATGCGATTATAATATATATTTATTCCGCTGTGTATCGAACATCTTCATGAATTGTCCCCTTCACTACAACCACTTCCTGCTTAGACACAAGAGTTTTCCAGAAAGAGGGTCAGCTTCCATGGATTTTCGACCATCTTTTAAACGACCATATTATATGACAGAATTACATCCATAAACTTCATCCAAGTTGGACTTGATAATAGTACCCTAAGTGTGCCCGGATTTTATAGTATTGTAATAAATTTGGAGTATGCGCATTTGTTTATAGTTCTCCATTTTAAGGATTTCTTAGATATTTGTGATTACTTGTTTGATTATGGGAAGTCGGTGCTGGGGAGATAGTCCTCAGACCGAAATAACTGGGCAATTACAAGTGCATAAAGTCACACAGTGAATTGTTAGCGAGTTTCCATGATGCCATGGTTTACTATCAGAGTGAGCATGAGTGTTCATGTCGCTCAGCAGTCCCAATTAAAATCTAATTGTGTAAATTGATCGTGTGACCCCAGGTGCAGTATTTATCATTGGAGACTGGTAAATTATGCAGTTTAATAAACGAGAGCGGACTGTTCCGTTGTCGGCAGGTGCCGTTTATTGTTGATATGGTGGTAACTATGGTGTAGAGTTACAAGCGAAATGTGGCTTAAAATCATGACTTGACTGGCCTAAGGAGGCGTAGTAAAAGAAGTTCCCTGTATTAGGTGAGTTGTACAGTTGAACGGCGTGAAATACTGGCGGTACGTTACAGAAATTTAATGAAGAGAAACCATGCAAATGTGCGGTTTACAGACAATTGGGAAGTTGTGAGATTTGTGGTCATGTATAATTAGAGTAAAATTATTTATAGGTTGGACACTTTGGTATTTCCGGTTTACAACAGTAGTTGTATAGAGGTCTTTGGAATCGAGAGGAAACGTATGACTTCTAGCGGGATTCGCGCCAGGGCTTGACATCGCTCGTTCAAGAAACCCCTTTGGTTGTTACAGTATGCTCTTTGCTCAGTAGCACAATAGTTCTCGTTTTCTCACATTGTTACATGGTTACGTTACCGTTATCTACCTATGTTACGTTACATGCATGTTTGCAGATGTCTGTCGCACTGTACGTGCAGCTGAATACCATTTTACAGAACGTTATTTTGTTTATCGATCAGCATTAAATTCTTTGACAGGTTTAAAGACAGTAGTAAGTTATAGCAGAACTTTTAAAATGTATTACCTATTTTGACTTGACAAAATCCTTTGACCGTTCAGTCTTGTGTCTCTTTGACAATATATTGTATTCAAGCAGACTGATCCTAAGATATATTTAAGCCCAAATTAATTTCAAGTTAATACACAATTAAGTTTCGTTTGTGCACAAATGTTTATAAAACAAATATATTAGCATGATCATCTGTAGCACTGTTGCACTCTAAAATATTGACATGCAGTTCCAGGCGTCTTTCCAGTTATACAAGAAAATTACACGATTAACAAATAAACTTAGAGTGCTTCAGATATTTCTAAAATGTGTTGAATGTATTTTTACACCATAATCTGAAGTAAAACGCATCTATTTGAAAACAAAAGCCTTGCAGCTGGGTATCATCAGTATATCCGAATCATGATAAATATAAACTCTTTCTCGAAATATCGACTAATGTTTTCTTTCTGATCAATTGTATACTCTTTGTTGTAGGCGGGGCCCTGTCAATATACTTTTTCTACACCAAATGGCGTAGACTAGTTCTCATATCTACTGAGGGTCAGAGGTATGACACGCTTGCGGTGTCAATGTTTAGTACGTTCCGGGATTTGTCCACATACGGATTTCTAATCGTTCACCACTATTCCGGGTTGAACGACGTCAGCGACATGGCAACGATAGATCTAATAGTGAACACTATCAAATATAAAGCAAGGAGTAAGAATTATCCCATTCGTTTTCTGTTTTAAATAATTCGAAATGTACAATTAATAATTGAGCTGTTTCTCCTAAAGTCAGACTACACTCATCAGAATAGAAAAATCTGACCTATTTGCATAAAATTTTAAAACTTTCGTAACATTGTTTTAATAGCAATGAACTAGCTGCAAATATTGAGATTAATCCGATAAATACTTTCTAAATTTTCACTTTCCAATATGGCCTTCATTTCAGGCACACGAACCGTGGACGTACGTTATGACGTAGACAAATACGCTCTGAATAAAGGTAGCTCGCAAAGTATTTGGAGAGTTTATAAACATTTTTCAAGGATGAATAAACTGAGCAGATATAGTTTATCACTTTCAATGGCGATTTTAATAGTTTCTCATATTATAACACGTGCGTTAAAATTCAAGTTAAGAACCCGAACCATCGCGTCTCAAGGATAAGGTATAAAAGATCTTTGAAGCAGTAAGTGCAGAGTACTATTTTCCCCCCAAAAAGTGTACGATATATTATGCTGATGCAAGCCAGAGAGCAATTTGTTTAAAAATTTTCGAAGCATTTGTTTTAAAATCAGCTTCTGAAGTTTATTATTTTCCACCCCTCAACTCAAGATATGACCCCTAGGGAGTGACAGCCTCTGTCAAACTTTCGAGCAGCTGTGTCCAATCATTTTTGGGCGGGGGGGGGGGGGCCTCATGAGTAAGAACAGTTCCTTATCACCAATTGTGTATATTAATTAAAATGCATTTTTTCACAAGGATTGTCTACACGATCACGAACCGCACAATGTGAAGGACTGGTCCGCCGATTGATCACGCTTGCATTATAGTAATACCCACAACAACTATTGTTGCAAAGATAATTACATTACGAGTAATGAACACTAGTGGCCACTACAAGTGTATGCTGTCATGGAATGTGGTGAACCATCCCATCTTTGTAATCTCCTGTCCATTCACATGTATAACAAATTGTACACTTGTAACAGGATGATCCGGGATGGGATTAGATTATAGCGATGATACTGACATCAGTTTCGTGAACGTGATGTAATTTTTTAAAATGGGATTATAAATGAATGAATTTGACACCAAACTTGTGAGCATAAACTCCAATAAATTTAACAAAGATGCGCACCAAGTTAAACAAGGATATGATATCGTTCCTAACTGGAAACTAATCAGAACTTAAACGAGTAATCAAACAAGAATAAAAGTATGGAACTTATAAACAAATATGCTTGATATATTCTGTTTGATAGTCTGTTTGAACCTTTGTCTCTGTCTCTGTCTCTCTCCGAGGATTTATGTGCACGTATGTTTTATCAAGTTTATTCAGTCATTTATTCATTCGTTTATGCAACAGTGCATTGAATGAAATACTATATTGATTGTATGCTTTATTGCATACGTCAAATCAATAAAATTCTGTCCGTTTATGTTCTGTTAACCGAAGTGGAAATCGAGGCTATTTGCAACGCAAGAGATACCGCCAGTGTCGCTGATATTTCCAAGCTTTACAAGACTGGTTTGACCAGGCTATTCAAGATTTGGAATAATATCTCCAACGAGAGTTTTGTAAGATATAGGCCAAGCACGCAGACGTGTGAAGTGAAACCGGTGAATAACCATACTGTTGAAGAGGTGAATGACCGCAAAGCTTAAATTGAATTTGAACGACATTGTGAATTGTACCGCCGGAAACAATAGATTGATATTTGGTGCCAAGAGAAAGACCAATATTATCGCGACAAGGATGAAAAACTCAAATACGCATGGAAGGATTTTCGTACTATCATAGACGTATTTAACGCGAACGTGGATAAGTCTAACGCGAATTTGAAGCACGTCAATGATAAACTCTTCCGTGAGTGGGAATATAACTCGCGCGAGAACGTGATCGTGCTGACAAATTTGTCTTATCCAGCCAAAATCCCGTATGAGAAGCAAATAAACGTCGTAATACGAAGTCACCACCGACAAGTAAACCAGTGGTTGAACCAAGTAAACCTGCTGCATCTGTTAAAATAATTGATCAGCATTCCACATCAGAGTAGTCGAGCAAGCAAAAAAAAAAAGTGTAGAAATTTTGGAACTGAGGAAGACATCGATACCTATTTACTCACTGCATCCAGGACTGTACACATTTTCATATAAAAATAAACGTGGACAGTATCGCATTGATAATTATTGAAATCGAAGAATTGCAAATTAGTGATCATAAACATCATCAACTTAACGTCGACGTCGTTCAAGAATAATTTGAAGCAATTATGCAACGACGTAGCGAAGTAAGATTTACATTGTCGACCGAACACAAACTCATTAAGTTACTGTAGCAGTACGTGGCCGAATCCAAGTTGCACGTGAAAGTCGTCTTGCCACTAGCGCGCGTGGTTGAAAGTGTGAGAAGTGCGTTGTCAAGGCAATAATAATAGTGAAATGAACGATGATTACGATCTCAGCAACGAAACAAATTGGTCGCAACTGAGATGGTCGATACCTCATTTGATCTGAAATTATCTGAAATGTGAGCGCGAAGATGTCAAAAATTGTCTGGCCAAACAAACAAATTACTTGATGGAACTGAAAAAGGAATGCGACGACGAAGTGTTCACTAACGACGGCAGCGAGAGAGACCCCCAAAAATAGTATGTAGCTTGACTGTGTTTTTGACGATCACTGCTATGAAGTGTCGAAGACTTTTCAACCTGTTAAACTTGCCCATGTCAGTCATGACAAGACTTAATTCATATGCAGCTATGGCGCTGTGGTCAAGCGCTGAATACAGTTTTGTGATCCACCATAAACTGCTCTCCTTCGCGGTCATGGCATGTATTGGGTTTTTTAACATCAGCGCATGGATGATTGAGACGGTACTGATAGCAATCCTGATTACCTAGTCGAACTGAAAAATATTGCCGCAGTTGCAATTCACGTGACACCAATACCATCCGTTGTTGCCGCGGCGATGTCACATGCGTCATCAAAAATGCAGTTGGAGCGTTTGTATCTATGCAGCAAGGAGACGCACTTGTTAATTTCGGTTCCTATCTGCGTTTCAGCGTCGTTGATTTTATCACGTCGGTATTTTTGTGCGTCATTCGTCAGAGTACTCATTATTAGCAATATCACCAAAAAGAATCAATTGCGTGCCTCTCACACAACAGTTCAAGACAATAAAACAAATTGTTTCATCCACATGATTTTTGTTTGGTTCCAAGAGAAATATTACATGCGGTCATTGTTCAGTATCATCGACCCCTCGTAGAATCGGTCGGTGACGCGTCTCCATAAAGAATAGTAATTGTACTGAATTATGTGCTAAGAAATGAAAATCGATAAACGCCATCATATTTACCCGTGTACATGATCCTGTTATCTTCCACGTGGCTGTTCCAGATATAACTACGTACTGAAGATCTGACATCTTCAGTTCATTGACGTGTTTTCCCAGGGTCTCAATAACACCAGTAAATGATTGTATTTCCGTGCGGAAAATAGGTGCATGAGTCGTAATAAACATTTCACGCGCGGCGTTGCAGTAGAGGCGACCCAGAGCGTGATAGGGCCCGTTGATAAATCTAAATTAATGATTACAGAGTGGAGTAATCGTGGATAATTTATCACGAATGAAAACCCCTCGCAAGTGTTTAAATTTGTGTCTTCGCGCCCGGCGTCACATCAGGAGCAAGACTGTATAAAATGTATCCCTGCTCTGCTTGACACCCCTGCCACGATACATAACTGCTCTGAATAATTCCGGAAGTTAGACTGACAAAGATCGTGGATGTCATATTGATATTCCCAGCATGACATGAAACCCGTCACCGCCTGGAGAATCATTGTACAATCATTTTCCACTCATCTGGTTCAGCAACCTTTCTTCTGTCGTCGTCGACGTACCTGTGCCCAGGCACACATTTAAAATGCATGTTCGATCCATCCAATCACGGTTCTGATAGACGAATTGTTAATCCTTACGATATAATACGGGATCGATATTTCAGTGACTGCTTTGCGTGTTGGTGCGTGAGTTGCGCATAAGTATTCACAATTACTCGAGGACAGACACGTGGCTTGATGTAAAACTCCACTATGAATTAGGTGAGATCAAGGTACCAGGAGAAAGGATCGCGCGATATCAATATCGCAAATAACGGTAATAGTATGCGTTAACGTGTTGACGAATTGATGGCAAAGTTTTGTTATAGAATAAACAATAAGGAATCTGTGTATTGTAGATCACGTGGTTATTGCAAAAGTACCGCAGCGGTCATCAAATTAGCGATCGCCACTCGTGTTCAAAAAAAATGTTGTTCGTGCTTTTGTTGTGCACGACAAGCATTATGACAAATTTATTTACAGGCACTGAAAAACAATTCCACGAAGATGGTTTTGTTTCTACCACACGACGTGGTACGTGGTTACATATACAAGTTACGTTTTGATCGTCGTAGACATCAGAAGCCGGTACAAAGAAAGTGAGCAATTGATGTCCAAAGATTCAACCGGTTTCACAGATGGATTCAAACGTATCTACGCTCAGGAGATGTTAATGCATGGCCGGGGTGAGAGATCTCTCGAATCGGTAATAAGACTTTCCCAGTCGTAGCCCAGTTGAACAATAAAGTTACACGCATGATCGCTATGGAACTGTTTGAAGCATTAAAACATTTTAACACCTGTAGGCCTCGTGAACCTATAATGGGACACGACGTCGTTGTAATATATTTGTACGCTCCTCGAGAATTCGATTGTGGAGCCAGAAGAGCTACTGATGCCATTTGGAGTTTGATCATGCATACAATCTTGTGGCAACTCATCAGCGATATATTACCTAGCACAAGGACCTCAACATTGGTTTGACCGTGAAGAATGGTAGATAATACAAGTGGATACACGATTTCCACAACGGCGATTAACAGAGTTGAACACCAGCGTCCCTGCCAATACTACATTCAAGGCACGTTAACACAGCATTACCATTGATAACCTTTATGATTATCAATACGATCGACGGTCAACTGTTTAAGATCAAACGCGTAATAACTCCGCGATAATTCAAAATTGCATTTGTAGCCATGATTGTTTTCCTCAAATGCCAGCTCGAGGATGTATTCGACGCTGAGATCAATTTTACGCTGACGTTCTCGATCGGTGTATTTATATGACACTATTTGTTTGCTGTCTACGTACGTGGGTAGCTAGCGATGTATCGCTAGTGACCAACACCGTGTTATCGTTGTTATTTCCATCAAAATCAGGTATTGGCAATTGTGAGATGTATCCCACTAATAACACAGCCTGATATGCGAGATTGGACCGTCAGTGATCCAAACGTGGTCGGATGCGATATTGTCAATCCTTGTGCGGTGTAGATCGTGACTGCGTAACCGAGACACCAGGATAAGGGCTATTCTAGAGCTGACGTGACCGTCTCCACGTGGACGTGCACGATGTCGTTTAATACAAAATTATCTGACGCGTTTTGTACCCAGTTTTGGCACATCTATATTCTGACGACGAGTATCCCGCGGACGATACACAACAACGGGAAATGAGATGCTAGAAATTTGCTCGATGAAGTTTAATTTCTGCTTAAGGTTATCACGTAAAATAATTATCAAATCATCCAGTTTTCGCGTCCACATAAATGTTTATGGGTGTCTTTTGAATACTTTTGGACATCTCGCACACTGAACATGATCTGGTTTTAAGTGTAAGCTGATTTTTAATTGTGTTAGCGATTCGTCTCAGGCCCGATGAACATCATGAACTTCGTAATAATTCATGCTTGTATGAAAGTCGTTTGGAAATTTATCTACAATTGGGGACGTTCACCGTGATCCCAACACGTTATCACGTGAGTGTTTTATTCTGTGACAGCCACACCAGGAAAATTTGTAGCAAAATAAATCGAGGTACGAATGCTGATACCAGCACTAGCTACCGGCTTTGACCACCAGTTGTAGCCTAAGAGTGTGTCAATAGGACCACCTTATTATTAGTGTGAGACAACTTAAAAGAGGAAGAAGGATGCGGTTATGGCCAGGACAAATAGGAAGCGGTCGAAGAGGATAGGAGAGACTCGTCCGTGAGCCATTGACCACCCTTCATCATTCCAGAATGCCCCAGCCCGTAACTGAGACCCACTGCCCGGTACCAGTCCGTTCGACTAAACAACGGCAGACTACAGTGAACCTTAAGGTTCACACTGAATACATCACTAAACCACACGCCGTCGATGCTGACTCCAACGCAAACTCGTCTGATTAACAAATTGAAGAAGAAACACTGGAGGTCGAAGAAGAGGAGGAATGCGACCCCGATAGACAACGTCTCTTGGATATGAGGCTTGAACAAAGCAAGCGAAGACCAGAGGAAAGCCACACATTTCATCATGATACTGAGTAGATTGCCTGGAGATCACTAAGAACTCGGAAGGAAAGACCTCAACAGTGGCAGTTCGGGACCAGCATTCTCAGTGTATCCTATAAGACCGCATACGAAGAAGCAGCAGAGAAGGTTAACCCTACAACTTTATACGAAGGGTCCGTTCGCAAAAAAAAAGGTTTCGAAAGACTGAAAATAAGGTCAATAATGCTAAACCGAAGCTTTTAACCGAACATATTTCGTTGCGGGAAACAGACCGCGTTAACGAAATCTTGTGAGTTAGCTCATGGCTGTTACTTCATCATTGACGTATTTTTTCGAATGTTAGGCGTGATTTGATTGCCTGCCGCACACTCAATTTTTGTCGGTTCACCTCCTTTGCTGCTATAATTAACCAAATATTTTATCAAGACCTATACGATACCTCGACCTAGGATCATGTAAATTTATTGTTATAAATCCATGTGGGGTAGCTTGTGCTTTTGAAAAGAAATTTTAAACTTGATCATGTCTATATCCCCTGAACACCAAGTATAATAAATATTTTGCAGCGTATGATTATCAACTCCGTTAAACACAACTAAAATATTGCAGTTGTCTCTGATCACTTTAGGTATTTGTGTATAACGCTGGGTAACATAAATCACGTCATTATTTTTATGTCTACCTCGAGAAAATATCCGGGCTGGATTTGATTGTTTGTCCAGCATCACATCGTCCTATACTACGAGATTATTACTACGTCCATTTAGGTCATCTACAGATGGGGCCTCATCAATATCAGTAATAAAATCGACGACACCGTCACCGTCTTCTTCATAAAATGATTTTGCATTTTCATTAAAATCTTTAAGTACTTCATAACATCTCTGATCATCTACAGATGGCGCTACTAAATATAATTTATCCCACTTGAGCCATCTCATTATCAGATTAAGCAATAATTGTGTTTTGCCTGATCCAGATGGACCTATTATGATTGCTCTGATATAATTTGGCAATGCTGGATGATGTTCGACTGGCTCTTGTTTTCGTGTCGCTGAGAAGTCAATTATATCCATAATAATAAATACTATGGATTTTTTATTGTGTTCGATGCAGGGCAACCACCCCCTCCACTGGATTAACAACAGTAATAACAAAAAATAACAAGCGTGCACTGACAGGTAAGTGTGTAAAATGTGGTACAAAAAAATACAAATTTATTTCGTCTCGACTGAAGACAGGTGGTGATATTGCTACTTCGTTGGAAAAATTACCAGGGGCGAAGTATCCCGGAGAAAAACATCTGCCTGGCTATAATTACTGTGGCCATGGAACTCGTCTCGATATCCGACTCGATAACCAAGACCAACCAAAACCTGGAGAGTATCCAACAAACGCAAGTGATCAAGCGTATCACATTCATGATGTTGCATATAAAAGCAAGGATTTACAGCAACGACATATTGCAGATGTGAAATTGATTCATGCGTTAAATTCTATTAAAGATATATCTCTGAGAGAAAAATCTTCGATGATAGGTAAACTAGTGCTAGGGGCTGGTAAATAATCATAGATAACTATAATAATGGAATCGGTTTATCATAGCCCAAGAGGATATTGGAAAAACAGAGCAGCAATTGGTAAACTTGCTGAAGCAGCAAAAGTCTCACGTGCTGTTGCTGCAGCGTGGTTAGCACGAAAGGCAATATGGCAAATCTATCTACGTCCGCCTAAATAAATTCAAAACGCGCATTTTGATGTCAGCGTTCCCAATGAAGTTCATCAAGCAGATATTTTGTTTTTACCACATGATACCATTAAAACACGTGGACGTCAATCACACACATACAAAAACGCGTTAACTGTCGTTGACGTTGCAAATAGGTATAAAGAAGCAGAGCCGTTATAAACTAAAACAGCAACTGAAGTTGCATCTGCGTTTGAACGAATTTATCAACGAGGTGGTCTACAATGGCCACAGCTATTACAGGTTGATCCTGGCAAAGAATTTCTTGGTGCAGTATCATCGTTGATGAAGCAACATAATGTTAAAATCAGACGAGGACACACTACAATTCATCGTGATCAGGCAATAGTTGAACGATTTAATCGAACACTTGCTGAGCGGTTATTTGGATACCAGTATGCGAAGGAAATAATTCAGTCAGATACGAGATCTCGCGAATGGGTTGCAAGATTACCAAGTGTGATAGCTGCGTTAAATAATGAAATTACTCGTGCAACTTCTATGAAACCTATTAATGCAATTACAAAGAAACATATACCTGTACAACGACGTGACTTTTCAAAACAGCCAGTGTTAGGTGGGTGGGGTGGGTAGAAAAAGAGCAACTGATTCTATTTGGAGTGTGACCACACATAAAATTTTCAGCGTGGTCAGATCCATAGTAGACCTGCAATCTACAGACTAGATTCAACTGCTCCTCAACGTGGATTTGTACGCGAACAATTACAAGTAATTCCTGAAGACACACAATTACCACCGCGTTCCTTCTGTAAAGTGGCACCCCTACATCGATTACATTCAAGACAGGTTAGCATCATATTTTCGCGTGTGTGACCAAGACTACTATTAATTCTATCAACGGTAAACTCTCTTGGATTGTTATTCGAATACTGCTACAACATATTACAGTTACAGCTTGTACAGTGATTATTCTGTCGTTGTTTCAGTGTCATGATAAATTCAACGCTGGGATTAAAATCGCGGTTATTTTGTTTTTTTCAGATTGTCGATACTCAGATAACTTTTTTCTTATTACGTTATTGCTAGCAATTTGATTATTATTTTCTGTGAAGTCTACGACAACCCTGTGCAGCTGAGATACTCTTCTGACTCGAGATACTGCGAGATAAACTAAATTTGACCATTCGATTCGATCAGCGACAATCTAAATATTTGTATCAGCAATAGTTAGTCCTTGTGACGAGTGAATCATTATAGCGTATCTTAATTTCCACGGTGATTTGTCCATACTCAACGCGCTCTCAACAACATCAACAACAACCAAAACAATATCATTAAGTACAAGTTTTTGTTTCTACTTTGACTCTGTCCCTGACTCTGTCAGGGGACCTGGAATTTCAACTTCGATATTTTGCAGTAGAGTATCTGCTGGGCGATAACACAATGATACGTTATTAATAATTTTATTTATTTCTTCTTCGGGAAGGTCAGGAAATTTTTCCCTGACATCACTTCCTACATCAGATTTAACAAGTTCTGGCAGCCAAATTTGTTTTTGTTTGCGATATGGTATAATTACTTCATTTACTCTCAACGATATTAAAATTCCATTATCAAGCATATATCGTAATAGTAATACTGGAGCCCAATATTTTTCTGAGAAATGTCTTCCAAACCAAACATAAGCAATCGGATGCAGATTTTTCGCAAACTCGAATGACTCTATACAAGCAAATCCAGTCAGATCAAAATTTGGTAATAGCCCGTTTATCGCAACTCTGGTCATCTCGTGTGTGGGATGTCCAAATCGCTTAAAGTATCCAGAACACTCTCCGTATCCAAGAAAACTTCCAGGATAACACGTTACTATATTAACCGATATAACGTCACCGTAGTCGTATTCGGTATTCCATAATCCACCATGACCGTATTCGACACAACTGTGCTGAATATCTTCAAGAAATTCCAATCGTGTCGGCTTCCATGCATTTTTCTCCTGAGCGATGTGAGCAGCAACTGATGGAACGGTAAAACAATTATTCAGTAATTGCTCGACAGTGATTTCATCACCGTTCGTGTATTTCAACGCAAGCTTGCGCATTTCCTCGTGGAGAGTTTCTGTACGATAAATTTCTCCGCTAGGCCTTACAAACTCATCATAATTTTCATCATCGGAACTTCGAAATAGCCACACATACACAGGGTCACTCTTACTAATATCGTTGATAGCGTCGAATATGTTACCGCGGTAGAATTTAACTGTTCTGTCTCGTGGAAATATTGTTACCGCGGACGTCCATGCGTGTGCGTTATGATCAATAATTGTTATAGGGGTTCCGTTTTTTGTATATTTTGGTTTGTATAAAATCTCTCCTGTTAATGTCTTTACCGCAATCGGAAATCTTAATTCTTTTTCCAGTTTAGAAACGTCGCTGATAGACGCTCCGGTATCTTTAACTGTTTCTGCCCACGCATTTACTTTTTTAAGTCGCAAATCTGTTAAACCATTTCCGCGTATCGCTGCTGCGAAATGTTCTGTAACTTACTCAGCTACGCAACTTTTTTTGGTTTGAGATCTGCAACGTTAGGTTTATTATTTATCGGATATAACGCATAAACAACTGCAGTCACAGGATACGTTTGTTCATAATACGGTTTATCAGAGTGGGTCAGAGTACCCAGTTTGGTATTTTTATTTATCGTGACAACGCTATTTCCAGTATGAAGTCGTAGAGGGTCACGTTTGTCACGGATAATCCAAACGTCGTCGTCTGTCTGCGTGATAAATTTTATTAGAGTATTATACCGTTGATCGCCTTGATGAATATCAAGGTAGTTAATAATTTCTCTCGCACGTGAATCATTCATTGTAGCATCGACAATATTACTGATTCTGAATGTTGACCACACATGAGCCGCACCATCGTTGCGAAATTTTTTTTGGCTTGACGGATACGATCAGTGATATCCCTATTCATCAAAGCCAGATCTTGCATCGACAAATTAAATTTAGGTTTCGATAATCTGTCAAGATCAAATCTGGCTCTAGAAGGTTTAACTGCCGATAATCTCTCAAACTCCTCCATGCTGTAATTAAGGCAAATATGTATGCTGTAATTAAGGCAAATATGTATGTTTAATTAAACTTTAATTTTATATATATATATATATATATATATATATATATATATATATATATATATATATATATATATATATATATATATACTCTCACTATATACTATATATATATATATATATATATATATATATATATATTTATAATGATTCAAGCAAACAATGAATGTAACTGACTTATGATTGGATTTTCATCTCGTTGTAATAAAACCTGCGTAAATGAATTCTGTGGTTACCACATGCAAAGCTTCAGGCGTGGAAGTGTGGGACCAAAACCGTGCTTACTGTGCGATGTTGGAGTCAGAGGAGAAACACGGTTATGTGTGCAATGAGGTGGTAAACGATACAGAGAGCTGAAAGGATATTATGATAAAAAATATAACGCCATGATATCTCCCAGAAAAAACGCCGAAGACTATCTCGCCTGATTTTCAAAATAATCATTGAGACAAATAATATTAGTATATAAATGGAGTAAAACGAATTTGTGAAGCACCCCATTATCAAGAATTATGAAGCATCCAGAGACGGTGTAATCAGGCACTGTCGATTAAAAAAACCAGTCGAAAAAGTTGATAATGCTGGTTATCTCATATTTGGTGCTGAAATAAAAGCTATCATTCACATAGATTCGTGTTCGAATGTTTTCATGGCCCAACAAAAATGGACTTGTTGTCGATCATATTGACGGTGATAAAATTAATAATTCTTTAGAAAATTTACGAATTGTTACACAGAGTCAGAATATTGCATTTGGAAATACTGGCAGATGTTAAATGTTTGGAAAGAGGGCTGTTAAATCTGTAAATCTTGGGACAGGTGAAGAAATAATTTTCCCATCTATGAGCGCGGCTGGCAAATATTTTGACATTTGCCGTGCTTCAATACAACGTGTGGCAGAAAAAAATAACCAAATCAGCATATTCAGTTAAATACGATCAGTTGGTAATTTTTAAATATGTTGCCATTTTTTAATAAAACAGATAAATGTTTTATCGTTGTCTGTGATATTATGCAATATCAAGTGAGATAACTCTGTCCTCGCTGATAGAGCAGTCAAGCAGTTATACCGCTTGATCTTGCATGATATCACATACTGTTATTTTTTTTTGTGTGTCACCGTAATGTAATTATGTATATTTCTACTATATGAAAGCCTCAGAATCTGCAATAGACTGTTGTATTCGTGTTGGCGAATCACAACATTTTTATAATAATTATAATGATTATAGAGCGATTCCACAAACAAACGACAGAACTCTCAAAAACATCTTCAATTATGTGAGGGGAAATAACTCCGTCAGGTAAACGACAGGCGTATATACATACAGACATACAAACATAAGAACCATATATACATGCAAACATAAGAAGCGTATATACATACATACATAAATCTGTGAGTTACATACATACAGATCTCTCTCTCGTTGAATAATCATATGTGTATCATACAGTAATGGTTTGAAAATACATGTATACAGGCGCGATGTTCCAGTAAATTCGATCGCACATAACTGTCAGTTATATACAAGCATATCTCTCTCTCGTTGAATAATCAGTGGTGGTGTGAAGATACATGTATACAGGCGCTATATTTCTGCGCTATAAAGTAAATTTAAGCCGTTGTATCGATCCACGCACTATTGTACACACAGTTCTGGTTAGCTTGAAAATATAATATTTTAACCAAAGGCAAAAATGTATAAGATTGTAGATTTCGCGATTTATTTTATATTTTATTCAGAATCTGTTTATCACATAATCTAGTAGTATATACTTATCACGCATAGGAATTTCCTGCTTGGTAACTGTATAATTATTTTTGAAACATATATTCGTAACTAAAGTTCGTAGTGTAGTGGTTAGCGCGGCTGACTCTCATACTAGAGGTCTTGAGTTAGAACCCATGACTGATATTGTCGGTGGAGGAGATTAAGATGCTATTTTCTTAATAATTGGGGGCGCCAGCAGCCCCAAGAGATTTCATGTACCCCCTCGCCACGTCGAACAACGTGGTGAATGCCGTTTTGCACTACCCCGGGGTTTGATTTGGAGGGGTTACATGAAATCGATATGCCTAGAGAGCCCTCTGAGCTTCTAATATTTCGTTTCGCACATTAGGAATTCGATGGAAGGTGTCTATGTGCTGGCGCCCCTAAAATAAACAGCAGGGTGATGTGAGCTCGTAACCTTGACATAGTCTGAAGGGACATTCAGAAAGAATGTTCACCAGACGAAAAAGTCTCATGAGGTGCCTGTGGGTCATAAGAGAGTCCTTCACCAATGAAGAGTGCCACGTTGATCAAAGAATCAATGATCAAAGAATCAATGATAGGACTCTTACGACTTCATGGTAAAGGCTTTACTGGCAATGAATTGAATGGTAGACCGAACATCATCCTGCTGTCAAATATTTTTAATATAAAGTATATTAATGTATTCGGAAATAATATTTATATTTATTTTCATTCAGAAATAATATTTATATTTATCTTCATTCAGAAATATATTTATATTAATTTTCATTCAGAATTCAGAAATATATTTTCATTTTCATTCAGAAATATTTTTTATTTAAACAAATACTTATTAGATAATGAATTCTGAAAATATTAATGATATTATTGTTGGTATTAAGCAATTACAACATGACGGTATAAAAATATCTGATGAACTTGATCCTGAAAAAATTATGCGTGATTATGAATCATTACAATCTCGAAAATCCGAAAATAGGTATATGTTACCCTCCGATTATAGATTCATAAAGTTGATCCAACAGGCGATGTTATGATCACTGGCGGCAATTACAGACACACAGGTAAAATTATTTCACGCTCAATCGAAAAAGTTAGATCACAATTATCTCACCAATACGAAACAAAAAGACTTATACACGCTCCTGTAAAACAGTTGGGAGATATTATGTCGATGACTGATTATGATTCATTGGCATAAGATAGCGACGAGTGTTCCTCTACCCACAATACGAGTAAAAATGAAAGTGAAACTCACTATGATACCAACTAAACAAGAAGGATAATTCATTTCTGACTAGTAAGCAAGAGGGATAATTCATTTCTGACTCCCTCGACGAAGTCAAGGATAAGTCAAGGGTAAAAAAAAATTTATTCTGAATTTAGAATCAGATTTATTTTTTATTCAGAATAATATTTTAATCAAGCATATTCAGATAATTTATTTGGTATCTTTATTTTTTTTTCCTTACGATGACATTCTTGGAGTTTTATGAGCGTGAGATCCCTGATTTTATCAGGGCGATCACGTTCTACAATGACGCTCTATGAGCCTGAGATCTATGATCTTACATACAGATTTACATTAAGCCTTTCTGACCTCAAATCCAGAATGTGTCCATGTTGGTCAGTAAGTTTAAAATGTATCCGCGATAAGAGTGGATTATGACATTTTAAATAAACAACGTTGATTGGTTCTAATAGAATCGAATACCCTGGGGGTACTTGAGGTGTAAATGAATATAGAATGTATCCCTGTTGGGCTTGGTTGGATTTTTCGAGGTCAACTTGATAACTACCATCGATGACGTCACAAACAAGATTAACTGCGATCGTTGATGTTATATTGACGATTCCCGGCGAAATATGACGTCCTTCATTGTATGGATTATTATTGTATTTGAGAATATCTGGCGGTGGGGCTATTTTTTTCCATGATTCAAGAATTTTTGGAAATTAATTATTAATATCGAAATCAAATTTAGGAATTTTTAACCCAGCTCTACTACGTGACAATGGATCAGGTAGACGTAGATTTTCAGTCATAAAATTCTTAATATAATTAAAATCATGTATCACTAAATTTATGTGCTGAATTACCCCGATGATATTATTTTTTGTGTCCTCGTTGTAATCATTTATCAATTCAGTGACATCAATCACAAGATCAGCTAAAGATCTATTATATTCATCAATGACAAATAGATCATCATCATATATATATTTACCCCCGGTTCTACTTGTCGGATCAGGATAATGTATAGGGAGTTCTCTACCCCACGGAATCTTTTTCCTGTATTCGGGTGTCTTTTTTAATTTTTGCTCAGTTGTGAGAAATTCATCTCGTCGTGGTTCTGGTGGTCCATTATAAACCGACGCAACCTCAAGCCAACCTAACACAGATCTGATCGAAAATTGATAAATGTCAACGGCGTAATCCGGCGATAATATTTCAATGGCCAATGATAACGTTGGCTCGTGAACAGTAATAGCTATCTTTGATTTTTTTCCCGTAATGGATTTAATTCTACGTTGGAATTCTTCATTGATCTGTTCTATTTGATAACTGCCAGTTGGTACACGAACAACTTGCCAATCAGGAGTTCCATCTGGCTTATTTTAATTTGCAAACACCAACGAATTATTCGGCGGAAGACCTCCAAACGACGTTGACCTGATGTTTGGCCAACTATGATAAACTCGTAATTGTGCCAGCGCTATTTCTGATGCTGGAATTGCAGTTGGAAAAACAATACTGAATTCAGGATTGGTTGAACTCGCCGATATCATTGTGGTTTTTTGCGGAGTTGTGTTTGTGACGATCTGCTGCAATAATTCGTGTGATCTTTGATTCGGGCGTCGACATCATTATTATTTATTTCCGATTTTAATTCAAGTTCGTTGACACCGTCGTAAATCTCAATTATCGTTTTAAATTCATCATCGGATATTTTACCATCAATGAGATACGACGAAATCAACGATCATAGTTTAGAATATGCTGTCGTTGCTGCATGCAGCTTCATTGTGTACTCGTGTAATTTTGTGCTTGTACATGTAGTTATCTTCTTTGCAACGATGCTGAAAATACCGGCGATAGTTGTTGCGGATGAAACGGCGATTGTTACAACGATCGGCACGGTCGCTGTTAACGTTGATAATATCACGCCGGCTCAAGCGACAAGCGCAGATACCGAATACACAATTATGTCAATGGCGGTCATGCGTCTGCGATATTTTTTTACTTTAATTGTATAATCGTCAACGATGTTTTTCAGTTTACGCTGCCACTCACATACTTGATCGTATCTGCATCGTTGAACGTCGATCATTATTCTATACTAAGTAATTAATTGAGGTGTTTCAGCTACAAATTCCAAAAACCACCAGTAAGACGCTGTGGTTATTTTTTTATCGGATGGTTCCAGTATCAATATTTCTTCGGCATCTTTATTTAATAGAATAGACACGGTTCCAGAAAAATTATCGGTTGAATGACGCCATGGAAATGTAGTAAATATCCTAAATTTTGCACCACTAAATACGGACAGTCTGTACACACCAGTGACTTCCGAGGTATGTTTGATAGTGTTATTTTGCGGTGTCCATGTTGATGAACCTGATGATACTGTGTACACGATATTGTTAATTTGTTTGTGTGGAATTTTAAGGAGATTGGTTTTATTGACGATGTTAGGAATTCCACTGATAATATCGTTTAGTTTCGCGGTAACGTCGGCGAGTTTTATGTCAACGGTTGGTGGACTTCCAAAATATCATTAATGGTTCTGTTTACGTTTCTGCGAAAATTCAGAAACAGTTGTACTTGATTAGTAAAATCAGTTTTGAGTGTGGTCATTCCATCGTTGATTATAGTTAACGAAGTTGTCACTGGAATGTCCTTATCATCGACATATTTCTTCGTTGCAGCGTCGAGATTCGCGACAGGTTCTCCTATATTAATAATTTTATTGTTATTCATCTTAATGACGCCATTCATTGTATCGCCGGCTTTTAACACTAGTTCACTTATGCTATCTCGGATCGACGACGGAGTAACAACACTAGGAACAAGTTTGCCCTCTTTGTCGCATACAGCAATAAGACCTTATCGCGATAATCGATTACGAATAATAATATCGTTGATTGAAATATTACTCGTCTTCAATTTTCCTTCACGGTTTTGAAATACAACAAGTTCGTTTGGATCAATGTTGACAAGATTGAGCAGGTCAGATAATTCATCATTTTTCTGCCTTGTTACTCACTTGAGTAAATCTTCACCTGGTGCTTGTTGGGTTTTAGTTTTAGCTGATCTTCCGTAAATATCTACCATAACATTATTAGCAATTATTTAAAACAGAACTCGTATATTCGTGTACAGCCTTATGGGGTGTTTGTTTTTTTATCTTGATACAGCATCAAGTACTGCCAGTGCTCACGGCCGCATATTGGAGGACCAGTTAATGTTTGTGTTGGTAGCGTTGAATGCCAGATTAGAATATCACCGCTGACATACTTTAAAAAATCTTTTGGTGGTGCCAGTCCGTACGAATCAAAATAAACAATGCCACGTGGATCGATCGCGTAAGCAACCCAATGAGTACCACGGCCAGAATTTTTATCGAGGTTGATTATTCCGGTTTCAACGTTGTCTGGTTTGTGTGGCAATTGATCACGCATAAAAACACCTCTGAAATTTCATATATTTAATCGCGTAGCAGCATCGAATAAATCAAAATTGGACATCGGGAACATCAACGAGTCCTTGGAATTCTTAATCCTCTCCCGTGCCGCGGTAAAGTCCCTGGCAGTCTTAGACCGAGACCCAAATGTGTCTGCGTTCGGAATCGTCTTTTTTTTTTTTGATTCCTTGTCCAGTTGCTTTCTTTAGTGCCATTCCAGCAGCTGTTCCAACAGCACCTAATGCAGCAGCCATCGCAACAGCTGCGGCGGCAGCGGCTATTAACGCTGGTAACGCGGCGAGAATCGAAAATATACCACCCGTCTTAGCGAAGTCTTTGACGGCACCCGCAGAAAGATTAAGTCGTACGCCGGTCTTTGATTGTTTGGCTTCATTGAAATGTTTGAGCTGACGTTCTGTTAGAGGTAATTTATTTGAAATACCTGTAATTTGCTCTCGCTTTAGTGATATTTTTACTGCACAATTTTCTTTTGATGCTGATTGTAATTTTTTAATCTGACCAGGAGTCAGACTTACACTAACATGATGATATGACATTTATGATATATTTCTGATTTCTAAATTAACGCTTACATGTTTTCTACTGGGGCATCAACGACCTTCATTCGTCCACCAACACCTTCAAGCAGCATTGTCTTATCGCTGAGTATGACGGCGATTGCTCTGTAATAATCAATAGCTCCTCTTGTAACACGAGCTCGAAAGTGCATGTCAACGACAGATTGCCTAAATAAATCCAAATGTTCCAGCGAAAAATAATAAATCGGATACAGCGTTGTAAAATCTAGCTGTGATATCGTAAACCAATATCAACATTTTGATCACGCCCCATAAATGACATCAATCGATGATATGCACGTGCTACATGATTTTGCTCAAAATTCAACAAAATGTCCTCTGATGGTTCTTGATGTTCGTTTATCCTCAATGAAACCTCGGAAACACCGAGTTTGTCAAATATCATTATACTACGCGTCTGATCATTTACTCGTGCAGCATCTTGGAAAGCAACAAATATATGTCGTGGCGCATAGATACCTTGTTGTGATGCTATCTGCCATGTAAATAAACCACTAATGGTACTTTGAACAGCAACTGTGGTTGTTGTTAACCAAGATAGCGTCGACTTACCACCTTGACACATAAAAGAGAGTAAACGTTCTTCTTCAGGTATCACTGGAGTCATTACTGGCATCCACAATGAAAGTTTTGTCAGCGGTACTTTACCGGCATAAGCAACAGCAGCACATCGCCATATTGCATCATCGTCTGTGGCTTTTCTTACGAGTACAACTGTATGTTTGGCTCCGAAAATAATCTTTTTGACATTTCTACAAAATCCAAAGATATGTGATAGTGGAATTGCACACGAAAATCTTCTATTTCCATCTTTCAGCATAGATCGACGTGCTGTGAATCCCAAGTTGAAATTTGCATTAGCACCATGAACCACCGGAGCAACGTCAGCGTCGGCATTATTGGCATGGTTTCTTGGTCGTCTTATATCATATGGTACGTAGTTAGGGTGGTCAGACGTGTCCTTGGTAAACATCATTGATGGACCAGCTGATCTTGAATAATCGTCGCTGTATCTTGCTAGACCAAGTATTGTTGTGGCAACGTCGACGTCCTTCTGAATTTATTCAATATTTCTTCCGTCGATGATATACGTAGCACTGTCGAACAACGCCATAATCCCATTATTAACAAAACCAATACTATCATTGGCTATATATTCAGTATTATGTATTATCTGTTTTTAAAATTTCACCCTCTACTTCAATAAATGCTTCAGCGGGTAACAAATATCTACTTGTATCTTGAACTTGTAATTCGATTCGTCCAAGCTGAATTGGCTGTCATGCGTCATAAGAATAATATTCACAATCACGCACAGACTCATCCTTGAGAACTGGCGCATCCATGTCAAATGAGGGATCAGACATACGTTTAAACATCTCTATGTTACTTGTTATCGTCTAATACGAAGACCACTCCCTGCTATCAGACTAGCAGTTATATTTTTTCTTTTTCACCAGCTAACTCTGCTAATTTTTTATTTGCGGCTTGATTTATTATTTTACTAACATTTGCAGGCATCACCTCAGTGCTGGGTAATTTTACTGGTGGCTGATGTTTTCGTCGTACTAATCATGCTAGTCTATCCTTGATTGCAGAGAATGCTTTACTGGCAACGTCGCCGGCAGCACCAATACCTTTTTCACGAATAACGTCAATGGCTTTCAGGCCTAGTTGCTTTGCAATCGGTATTGCCTTTGAGGCTATCCTCGAAAATAAGCCCTGAACAACATCGCCGAGTCCATCTCCGTAAGTCGCTTTATATACTGGTAATCGCGAATTTATCACCCTGGCCATGGTCGGTCCACGTTAAGCAGCATGTGTAATCATCTTATTATAATAATAATATCTAACTGCTTAATCGCTGTAATAATCATCGGCGATTTCATTAATGAGGGACCGATACACATTAATATCCATGATACCGCCTGTAAACAATCGCTGACAAATAGCGGCTGCTTCATTAATAATTTCTGGAGAATTATTACCGGCTCGTTTTCCACCAATGAGGACTTCTAGTCATTCAACATCTGCAAGGGCATTACTGGGGCAAACACCAGTGTAGTATCCAGATCCAGTTGCACCAGGGGGTTCTTCTTCTGTTATTGGCATTAGTTCAGGTGGTGGTCTTGTTTGTACTTCAGTCCATTTTTCTTCGATTGTGTATGGTACCATACCTAAGATTCTTTTGATTCTGTCTATGTCTGCTTGTCGGGACCTTGTTGGTTTTCTTTGTTGCAGCTCCTGCAGCTCGTCCAGCTTCTTTATTAATTGTTGTCTTTTTTGTGGGGGTAGTTTTTGTTCTCGTTGTTTCTGTAATTTTTCAAGTTGTTTCATTTGCTTTTGTTGTTGTAGTTGCCGTTGTTGTTGTTGTTGCTCTGGTGATAGTTGTATCCATGAAATATATTCATCTGTTGCATGAATAAATTTAATATATCTCGTATCGCTGTTTCGAGCTTGATCAACGTTGTAGTATATGCGATATATCCATTTGTACCAATTTTAGCGACCTACAGGATCATCAATATATTTAGGTTTTAAAAATCGTTCTCGATTATCATAACTTCTCACAGCAGTCGCAGCTGATTGTTTTATATTTTTGGCCTGTTTAATAACAGTAATAGCGTCTTCAGCAAATTTATCAAACAGATTAATCTTGGCTCGTGCTTCTGGTTCTGGTTCTAGTATATCACCCTCCGCTTGGTCTACATCCTCAGGTACTTCTCGCGTTGGCTGAGCAGCAGCTATTTCGGCAGGAAGCTCTCGCAAAATCTTTTTTGGTTTCTTAGTTCGTTCTGCTATTTTTCCAGTTGCTTCAGCGGTTTTCTCTAATGCAGGGAGAAGACCTTTAGTAGTCTTTGTAACAGGTTTAAATAATTCTTCTGCTGATTCTGCAAATTCTTCTTGTGTTTGTTGACGCGCTTGTGGTTGTTGTTTAACGCCTTTATGAAGTGGAAGATATTTTCGTATTGCTTCTAATCGTTCTCGTGTTAATCTAGCCGAATGTGCATCGTCGATCATTATTGATATAATAATGGTTTAATTATAGCAGCAGAGGAGGTGAACCGACAAAAATGAGTGTGCGGCAGGCAAACAAATCACGCCTATGTTACGTGTAGGCTCGTACAAATGTAACAGAAGAAAAGAGTGAAGTCAACAAGCTTTGTATATTTTAACAAAATAATTTATTTCCCTAGAAAACAATGTAAAAATTGGTAAATAGGACTTACAGTTTGTGAATATAATCCAAAATTTGATCCTAAGAATGAAAACACAAGTCCTATCACTAAATAGTTCTATAAGAATCCAGGTTCGAATCTCGACGACAAATACGGAAGGCGATTACGTCAGATGTGGTCCAATGTACGAATATCAACAGTTCCTCACTTGAATCACAGTTTTTGTTTCCCAATAATTCCAGAATAAATTTCCATGAATATCTTTCAGAATTTTTTATCAGAAAGTCAACTTGTTGAGTTTCCAGGAGAATAAATTATTAAATCCAAAAATCAGATGAAAAACAAACAATCTGGCAACAAATAAAAATAACACCTTGTTCCTTCAAGATGTTAAAACGACTCTGACAGAAGAATACTAAGAATGCATATTTAAACCCCAAAACATCATTTCAAGTCTTGCGAGATGGGTCATGTGGTCTCTTACTACAAGAAATCTATCACGTACGCCAATGTAACCCCACTTAAAAACCAATAATAAATAAACGTTGTTTGCACATGGTGTTCACGCAAGGAAAGTATGGCCCTGATACTGACCAATCATTTTAACTGCCTGTTTACAAACTTCCCCAACCTAAGACGAACTAGGTTAACTAAAAATAATTCTCATGTAACACGTTTTACGTCTTAGATAAATAATATTTAGCAAAAGAAAATATCGAATTACTGAAAAAGAATTTCGAATCCTTTCAATAATCATTACAATAAAATGTAATGAAACAAAAATAAAATAAAAAAGAATTTTAAAACTAACACACAAGCAGTTTAACTACATATACGTAACACCTAACATTCGAAAAAATACGTCAACGATGAAGTAACAGCGATGAGCTAACTCACAAGATTTCGTTAACGCGGTCTGTTTCCCGCCACAACGAAATATGTTCGGTTAACGGCTTCGGTTTAGCATTATTGACCTTATTTTCAGTCTTTCGTAGGAACCTTTATTTTTACGAATGGACCCTCCGTACAAAGTTGTAGGGTTAACCGCCTCTGCTGCTCAAGACCACCCTCTGTCAAGTCTGAAGGAGACAGATGAGCAGTTAGCTGAAATGAATGGGTTGGAGGCGTTCCCAGAGCAGCGTGCAGAGTAATCACGGTGTTCGGCAGAGTGTTTGGAGGAAGAAATTCGCCGCGGAAGATTTTGTCTGACGACGTAACAGCTCTTTGAAAGACACTAAACAATGCCTCTCATTTTAGGATTTTCAGTTTGGCACTTGTTTGCTTACCACCCGAAGAGAAATTAAGTAGTTAGTAGTTAACCATCATACATGGCAGAATTGTCGCACACAACGTTAATCCAAGTCAAGTCAAGACAATTTGATTCATTCCTATGTCCTAGTATTATTCTTGTTTTATTTTCAGTCTGCATATGGTTTGGATGTCATGTTTATATATAGTTTGAAAGGAATCATTTATTTAAATTATTTATTTGGATTTAATAGGTGCTCATATGACGATCTGGACTAAAGCAACATTTTGGGATTATTGTGAATTCAAATACGTCTGGACAAGGTCATTGTGATACATCAAGACTGTTAGCACTTCAGCACATTCAACGATATTGGTACATCAGCACATTCCGGGCCTGGAATTCATTCGGAACACTCAATTCTTTTGGACCTGTGATAGAACTTTCATGGTGATTGTGGATTATGTTCATAACGCCGGAAGTTCCTCTTAAATTTTCATTTCATAACTTAAATGATTAAATTATTTGTTAAATTTTCCAAAGTTTTTGGCTTTGCTTATTTCTGTTACTTATTTTAAGACCATAGAGTCAAAACAACGGTATGAGCGTACTTTCAGAATCGCAATAAACTGCGTGTTTCAGTTGATATTGATACTTTGTAAATTTAACAATTGGACCATTTTCAGGTATTATGTCTATTGAGCTGTGTGCACTGGAGCATAGTCCTTAACGATATGATATCTTTCCTAGTGTTTTGAACAATTTTCAGCATTTTTAGATATGTATTTCTTTACATCGTGTTTGCTTAGTCGTGATGATACCAATCCGGATAAATCTGTTACTTCAACATATAGTATTTTCCATTTCGCTAAATGGAATCAACATGTTAGCATGGTTATTATTTACCATATGTCACTCTAACTGCTCATATATATTTATCTTCGGCTATTTCATTCACATTGACAGAGATGTTATATTTGTGGCTGTTTATATGAACTGTAATGCTATAGGGCATATGTTAAACCAATGACAATTTAGCCGAACAATGGTTTGATGGTCTGTGTACGTGATCATTCTGCATATTTAGCAATCATTCTACTGCAAAGATAAAATAGTTATCATCCTTATCATTTTCCTAATGTACAGTATATGCAGTTAGACAATTTTATTGTACGCAGATTATTTTAACTTACGAAGAGAACACTTTTGAAAGCTTGTCTTGCAATGTCGTCTTGCCCATCATCCATTTTCCAGAGGGCGTCACTTTCAATCACACCTATTTCCGCTGCTGTCGCAAAATTTGCGCTTGCATAGATAAACTGGTAGTCTCCTTCAGTCATGCCAAGTGCATGTGCGCGGAGCATATGCCGTCTACGTTTCGACTGTGGACTCACAAGGAGGATAACTGCAAGTAGACATTGATAGCAGTTTAGTTTTACAAAGACCGAGATTGAATACATTAAAAATAAAATCATTCGCAAAATCTTACGATTTTCATATCTTAATAATGTTAGGTCTCTATGGTTTTAAACTAAGTAACAAGAAAGAGTGAAAACCAGCAAGTGTTGTAAAATTCAATAAATAATCTATTCTCTACGATATAAGAAATGAAAACTCGAAATTATCTTACGGTATGGTCAATGAATTCCCAAATAGTCCTAAATGTTTTATGACAAGTTCAAAAGTACTGAGTACTTCAAATGAGTTCCAGTTGTGTTCTGAATGATGTCCAATTTAATGTCTTGATATGCCAATAAACTGGAATAGTTTGATATGCTAACAGCCTCAATGTATCACAATGATATACTCCAAAATGTTTTTTAATAAATTCACAATAATTCCAAAAATAGTTCCTTACTTCTAAAGTTTATGAGCACCTTGTAATTACAATGAATAATTGAAATATATATTCCTCTTGAACTCCACTAATTGAACTCCACTAAATGATTCAACTAAGACTTGTATTTAAGCTAGGAATAATTAATTCTCAGTTACACATCCTTTATATGAAAAACTAAGACATAATTTTAGAATCAGGATGATGGTCAAATATTAATTTCCAGATCATTTTAACTTGTCAAGAAGGTCAGGTCCTTTAACAGCAAGCCGATCAGAAGTGTTCCTATGGAGATTCCAATGACCTGAGCTAAAATTCCATAAAATTCGTCAACAAGATTTCTTCTACATCTTGCAGGGTCAAAAAGCTACAATAGGTTGTTTACCAAACGAAATGACATCATCCCAGAGGACAATGTCATTTTTATATGTTAAATGTCTAGAAAATTGGATGTCACTACTAGTTTGTGTTTTGGCATACTCGTTTCTCATTATCTTTGCTGCAATAAAAATTTTCTCGAAGCATAGGATGTCGCCATATTTGTAAGCTCTTCACCTCTGAAAGCAGTACTAGTGCGTATCGTGGCGTTTATTAGTACATTTTCATTATGAGACAGTTTGATTGAAAGTGACCTGATGATTTGTTAGATTCTGATAAATCGAGATAATTTTGATATAATTGAATTAATATTTTAAAATAAATGTGTTTGCTTTTTCCGTAGTATATTACATAAATTTGACAACCTCATAAATTGTTTGCTCGGGTTATCTCCATGATCAGAATTCATCTAATTATAAAGTAAGATCGTTGTTTTGTGTGAGATTTAGCTTGCCTCTACGAAATAAAGGGAAACTATTGAAGTACTCACTGGATGGAAGTCGGCGCATATGAAAGCATTTATATATGTGCAGCTTCATTGTATCTCAACCATTCTTTCTTCCCAGGTTTCAGGCTACAGTTTCGAGTGTTTCATAACGCCTATCTTAATGGAGAGGACTCTAAAGGAGCTAACTTTGTGCATAAATGTACATTTTTTGAACATCATGGTTGTTAACTCAGGTTTATGGTATACAGTATACATATTGATATTCCTACAATCACGAACGTGCTGAGCAAATATATCGTGAACAATACTTTACTTTTTAAATTATGTGTTTTAAGTTCATTTCTAAAGTTCTGTTCTAGCTAGAATCATCAGACTGGACGATTGTATACATCTCTATTAGTAAGTCACCCTTATGGCAGAAGAATGTTATTAGAACGTTTAATTTTTATTTTATGGACGTACATTTCTTATTTTACAGACTTATATTTCTTATATTACGGATTTAGATTACGTTTTTGATTTGTTCTGGTCCAAATATTTTGTTAAGATAAATTTAGTCTAAATCATTTTCTGTATCATAATTAATATTTACAGTGGTTGCTGGAGACTACGAAAAGCTTTATAGAGGCAGCTATGTAGTCGTTGATTAAAGTCAGGTCGTTTGGATCAATTCCAAAACAAACTTTGTTTTTGAGCGATGCATGAGCGGCAGACTGGAGTTAACTTAGTGACGTCATGATTATATTCATGATGGCGAATTTTGTAACCATGACTCATAGACGCGAATGTATGAATCGGCCATTTCGTTAAAACCGACATGAAGATCCGAATGAAATCCTGGTATATATTTCTATTTACTTGGCATACTCATTCAAGTTGCAAATGAAAATCAGAGTTCGTTTCTTATAAGAAATGTATGATATCTTTTACTGATGCATCTACTGGAGTAGCAAGAAGCAATTATCCAAAGGGTCGTTAAAATTAAAATTAATTTGTGTATTTCAGACTGCTTTACATCACACCATACATGACATCAGTGGTTGGTCAGCAGAAGCACTGCAGTCTGTTGATAGAGTTTTCGGAAACCGTACATCACTGCTTGAAGCTGGCAAGGTAAGGTTACAACTGAACTAACACATTTTTTGTTCAAAGTATAAATATCTGTTGGGGTTTTGAGGGGATTTCAATTAATATATTATGTAGGGGTCATGCGCAGTTTTCTGTCTGCAAGTGTTTGCTGGAAAACGACGGAAGGGTCTCATCCCGTTTGTTCACAGCCTATCCTGAAAACTCAAATAAACGTTTCCACATAACACAGTGTATGATTGTTCTACTCAACGTGTTAACAGAGTATATAAATTACATACCAAATGCATTTACTAGAGTATATCAATTATGTTCCAGAAACCTGTAACAGAATATATAAATTTACATACCGAAATAGTCGTAATAGAGTATATAAATTACATGCCAAATACTTGTACCAGAGTATATAATTACACACCAAGTACATGTACCAGATTATATAAATTACATATCAAATATTTGTAACAGAGTATATCAATTACATACAAAAAGTTGTAATAGTGTATACAAATTACATACCAAATATTTGAAAAACAAGAATATTGCAGCTAAGCTTGAAAAGGTTTGTCCCCTTTGAGATGCATATCAGCAAAACCTAAAGTTACCAATGTAATAATATTTGAGAATTAGTTTATCGCGTTCTGTTTTGTTTACAAATATCAGATGAAACTTTCCCACATACATCTAAGATTTGGTTCATTAAATGGACGAAAAACTTTCTGAAGAGATACGACTTGCAAAGCGCTTCTGATTTGTATTAGGTGACGTCATGTGCATACAGTGCACTGGCCTACCCTGCGCGACGTGAAGGAAATTAATTGCAATACGGTATCTGCGCGTTCCAAGGTTTGCTTCATTCAATCACGAGAAAGAAACTTTCTTCCCATAAGTGACTGATTTCTGTAGGTTAAACAGACTTCCGTTAAGCAGTAACCATTTAACATTTTTGCGAATTGAAACACAGCAACATTTCGTACATGTCCGTTAAATATCAGTTACATTGTGAAAGAGAACGAGAAATGAAACTCCCTCTAATCAATCAGTTTGTTTCGAATCATGACCTCTCGTTTGTGTGCTCATTTTACGCAAGTTCATTTTTTTTACTTAATTGAGATTTTACACAACACTTAGATTCTTGACGATATAATGACTGATGTCATCGAATTTTATTCTGATTTCCACTTAGGAAAGAACGGAAATTAGTATAGTGCGTGGCAATGGTGACCGGTCGCTGATGGCCTTTGGCCACCGATTTTGTATTATTTTGTAAAAATAAAATGATTTTATTTGTTTCAAATACAAATCAACTCGAGTTACATGGATGTTTAAATAAAGCTTGTGTCAGACTGGCTGAAGCCGGTCTGATAGCATGCAAGAATAACGTTTCCTTGTTTGATTTTCTAATGGTCGTTTTTTTTTTAAAGAAAAGAACCTTCTATCAGAAATATCAAGTTGAACAGGACGGACGCTATCTTCCCCCGTTGAGTTTCTAATGGTCTATTTAAAAAATCCAAACTTCTATCAAATATTACCAGAGTAATGAAGACCGGCCCAGACCCTCCAACGTTCCCGGGGTAAATATAAAATAATAGGGCCCGGTGTAGTGTGTTATGATACTTTTAATAAAATAACTGACTTACCATTGAGCCACAGCAAAATGAATTCTCTTTTAGCGCAAAATAGTAATAGGTAATGAGTATCCCTAGAAAAATAGAATACAATTGCTTTCGCACGTCGTTGAACATATTAGTATTTGACTGTTTAATATAGTACAATTTAGTTTATCATCTCTGTGTCGACAGTGGGTGTGCAATTAAAAATCCTTTTGAATCCAGTGCGATATCGTGTTGATGGATCATATTAACTGATTGAAATGAATCAAAGTGGCGTTTCCTGAGCATGTTCAAAAATGTTATTAAACTGAGATATGTTCATATTACCGGGGCACCAAGTCTAAAGAATATTTCGCAGCGGCAACGTCGTTAAAGATAACAAAAAAAATTACAGTTATCTCTAGTTACTTTGGGGATTTGAGCATATCGCTGCCTAACGTAAATGATGACATCTGTAATTTTATGCCAGCTTCGTGAAAATACTCTGGCTGGATTTGTTTATTTGTGAAGCATGACATCGTTGTAACCACAAAATTGTTCATACTACCATCAAAATCTTTGATCGACGAAACATCATTGACGTCAGTGATAAATTCAACAACATCTGCATCGTCATCGGCGATGGAATATTTTGCGGCGTCATTAAATTCCTTGAGGATATTATAACACGGTTGGTCGTCCCATTTGAGCCATCTCATTATCATGTTGAGTAGCAACTGAGTTTTACCAGACCCAAACGGACCAATGATAATGTCACGAACAAAATTTGGTAACGCTGGATGATACTTGACGGGTGCTTGTTCTTTTGTTGCTGAGAAGTCAATCACGGTCATGTTGTAGAAATCTTTCATTTATAACCGGAGTCTATATTGTGTTCGATGCAAGATGGTCACTAATACCAGAAGATTAAAAAGAACAACTACAAAGAATCGTAGGTGAGCACTTACAAGTACGTGCGCTCGGGAAATTATCAGCGACTCTATGGCTAAGTATCCTGGTTAAAAAAATCTTCCGGGATATAATTATTGTGGCCCGGAAACACGACTTGATATCAGGCTTGACGTGGGAAACCGACCAAAAGCTGGCGAATTTCCAGTTAATACGATTGATCAAGCGTGCCATGCTCATGACGTCGCATATAAAAATAAAGATCTGTAACAACGACATATCGCAGATATCAAACTGATTCACACGCAGAAGTCAAAAAAAAAAAAAGTATTAGGGAAGCACTGGCTAACTGGTTGATAAGAATGGCTACGAGCAGTAAACTAGCGGTGGGAGTCTAGCGGGCAATTAATTGTCTGATAATAAATAATGGAATCGATTTATTATAGTCCAAGAGGATACTGGAAAGGCACAGCGGCGATCAGCAAACTGGCTGATACAGCACTTGTCAAGCGTGATGTTGCCGCAGATTGGTTGTCTCGACAGGCAAAATGGCAAATATATCTAGCACCACCTAACACGATTCAAGATGGATGGTTTGTGGTCAGCACTCCCGACGAAGTTCGTCAGATAGATATCTTGTTTTTGCCGCAGGACACTATTGTGACTGGCACAGCGCGTAAACGATTAAGTCGCACATTCAAATATGCGTTGACGGTCGTCGACGTTGCAAGTAGATACAAAGAAACGGAACCATTATCAAGAAAAACAGCAATTGATGTCGCCGCCACGTTTGAATGAATTTATCAACGTTTTGGTCTACATTGGCAATGATTGCTACAAGTTGATACTGGCAAAGAAGTTTTGGCTCAGTATCATCGTTGATGCAGAAACATAATGCTAAAATCAGACGTGCATACGCCGCAATACATTGCGATTAAGCAATCGGTGGGCGATTCAATTGAACACTTGCCGTCAGATTGTTTTAACATCGGTATGCTCAGGAATTACTAATGAAGAAACACCACAGTACTGACACTCGATCTCGTCAATGGGTTGCAAGACTACCAAGATTACCAAGCGTAATAGCCGCATAAAACAACGAAGTCAGTCGCAAAATTTCTATGAAGCCCGTCGATGCTAACGCGAAGAAACGTATACAGGTTAAGCGACCCCAGGTCTCACAGAAATCAGTGCTGCTTAGCAAAGTTACAGTCATATACTTATATGAACCTGGTGAACTTAAAGGTGCTAGCAAAATCAACTGATCCTATCTGGAGAGTAACCACACATAAAATTTTCACTGTGGTAAGATCTACGAGTAAGCCTGCAATCTACAGACAGACAGCGGTTCGTTAACGTGGATTTGTCCGTGAACAAATTACAGGTAATTTCTGAAGGTACACAATTACCACCAGCATGGTTACGGCCGGGGAGCTAGCACCTCGACGTCGGTTACATCTAAGACATGTCTGCATGACATTTTCGCGTCTTGGCCCCGAGTGCTATCAATTTGGTCTACCGAAAATTGTCGTGATGCATTAGGAAAATATTTTCCATAACATTATTGTGTTACAGTGACAATTTTGTTGCTGTCTCGGTGTCAAGCTTAAACTCGCGTTTGTTTTTCTTGTCATATCGCTCATAACCAGTTAATTTTTTCTTTACCCTGCCAGGATTTGGCACGTCAGGGACTTTAGTACGTGAATTGTCTCGGCGTTAATTGCCTGATGTAGATTATTGTCGCAGAACAACTTGCTGCACATGTACATTATCATGTACAGCTGAGACAATCCTGTAACTCTTCATACTGCTAATTGATCACTATCTCCACGATGCCGTTCATTTTTCCAGAGCGTAATAGACATAATCCGCACCAGGATAACCTATAGTCCACCTGATTTCAATATCGGCGGGAGAATCTTTGTCTTCGTATTGCAAATCCCAAATTGTAATTAGCATTTTTAGCAAAAGTAAGATTGGTCCTGGAATTACCTCCATTGAGAGCAGCATCGTTAGCCATCTGGGACCGCTGCAATCGTGGATCGCGATAAAAATCACCCGGTCCACAAAGTTGTCCATGCCAGTCGTCATCGTAGAATACTCACCATAATCTTTAAATCAGCAACAGGAACTCTACCACTATGAGCTTTTATTGGTGTACGAAAACTAATATGAAATTCCGGCTGAGTTGACGTCGCTGATATCATCGTGGTCGCCGATGGCGTGGTGTTAGCAAAAATCTGTTTCAGTCGTGCAATTATTTATGCGGTCTGTACTACTTTATACCGATTTTTAATGCGGCGACTGTGTCGTCCTCAGTGACTTATACGCATCATGATAAATTTGACTGATTGCAGCAAATTCACCATCTGATATTTTACGGTCGTTTAGCTATGTAATTTTCACTTGCGCACATTGATAGCTTTATCTCAATAATATTAAGAATACCAGCAACGTCGACACAAACAGAAACAACGATTCCTATTGCTGGTGCTATCACGTATGTTGCTGATAATGTACCGATTAAAGTCGTTCCTTCAGCGACTACAGCGGACACCGCACATACAACATTGTCTTTGATAATGACGCGTCTGCTTTATTTTTTTTTTTTTTTTTTTTTTTTTTTTGTTTTATCGTCGATGATGTTTTTCTTTCTCAGCAATTCTTGCCACGCACATGATTGATTATAACTGTAGGATTGTGTCATTGACATTATATATAGTACTAAGTACTAACTTATCAAATGATATGTTTTGCGACGAATTCCAGACACCATCAATACATCACCGCATTTAATTTCTTATCTTCCGGACCTAGTATGAATGTTTCCTCGGTATTCTCATTTAGCTCGACTGACATGGTTCCAGAAAATTTGAATGACGCCATAGATATATCTTAAATATACCAAAATTTTGCAGAGCTGAACACTGAAAGCCTTACAAGCCGGTGACTTCAACAGTATGCTTGATTTTGTTAGTTTGTTTTGGACATGTTGCTGATTCAGGCCCCACCGTGTATATGGATTTGATGATGGGGGCCGAATGAATTACATTATTCTGATTTTTACAGCGATGTGAGGGATTCCACTGGATATACCTGCGAGCGTTTTATTAATCGTTGTGATTGACTTTTCAACATTGACTAGATCACAGAGTTTTGTGTTAATTTCAGCGAGCTTTACGTCGAGGACCACTGGATTTCCAAAGAAATCATCGGTGACTTTATAAAGTTTCTGAAAGTTTCTGCGAAGATTCGTAAAAACGTTTACGTGAGCATCATACTCAGATCGCAACGTGATTAATTTACCACTGATCGCGGTGCCATTGTCTTCCACGTATTTCTTCGTCGCAACGGCATCATCTGATGCTGGTTATATCAGAAAAACAATCCATTTCCGTTCATGTTGAGTCCATTGGTCATTGAATCACCAGTTTTAGCAATACTTGTATTGATCTCGTTTTTGATCGCTGCTGTTGATACGTTTGAGTCTCTGATTTTTTAACCATCAGTAAATACCGCGTTATCAGTGGTCGCATCTAAAACTCTCCAGATAAAATCGACCCACTTAATATTGCTCGTCTTTGATCCCACAAAACAATAGCTTCATCTAGGTCAAAACCAGCGAGATTCATAAGATCAGCAAGTTCATCTTTGGTTACATATTTTAACCGGGGCCATATTTAACTTGACCTCTAGCGGAACGATATCTTTCGTAAATATCTACCATTATTAATATCCATTTACTTTTTGCAAATATTTGTTTGAAATGTGTTAAACCGTCCACTAGTGTATTCATGCATGACTTTATGTGATGGTTTTGATGACCTTGACACAGCGCTAAGTACAGCAAGAACTTCTCGACCGCTTATAGGTGGATCTGCCAATGTCTCTATTGGTAATGTTGAATACCACATCGGGACGCCAGTGTCGGATTTGCTGGCAAATCCATTGAAGCGTTTTAATTTTGTGTGGCGCCCATCCATATGAATCAAATTAAACAACACTACGTGGGTCACTAGCATATGCAACCCAGTGAGTACCTTCACCTGAACATCCATCAAGATTAATGATACCAGTGTCAGCTTCTTTTTGTTTTGTTCTGGTAACTTATCACGCATGAAAATTCCTCTAAAGCTTTTGATGCTTAATAGCCAAGCAGCATCAAGTAAATCAAAATTGAGCATGGGGAGTTTACTCCGATTTAGTAAAATGTTCCTGGTTGTCTTAGACCGGATCCGTCAACGGATTGATTGTACCGTGTTTCTGGTAGTTTTAAACACCGTCACTTTTTTTCTTTTTTGAGGTCTTTAAACCGTGTCCAGTCAATGCCATCCCAGTCAGTGTTTCATCTGACCTTCAGTCAATGCCATTTTATTTGGACCTTGCAACGCTGTTGATTTCAGTAATATTGTTGAATAATGTTGTTCCACAATTCTTTTTGATGCCGATTGTAGGTTTTTAATCTAACCCGGTGTCAAGTTAACATAGTGTTGATACGACATCTTATACAAGATCATGACTGATTCAATTACATCTTTTCTGCAGATGCATCAACAACCCTCATTCGTCCACCAACGCCTTCGAGCTGCATCATTTTTTCTGATAATATCACATCGATTGCTCTGTAACCACCAGGAGCAGTTGGTGGTCGTGATACACGAGTTGGAAAATGTATGCCAACGACTGATTGTCTGAACAAATCCAAGTGTTCCAGTAAGAAATAATAGATCAGGTATAATGTTGTGAAATCCCGCTGAGATATCTTCAAACCGGAATCAACATCCTGATCACACGTCCCATGAATTTCATTAAACTATGATACGCAAGTGCAACATAATTGTTCTCAAAAATCCAACAACACTTCTTCAGATGGTTCTTGATGTCCATTTATTCTCAGAGAAGCCTCACTAACCCCAAGTGTGTCAAATACGTTTGGGTTTCGCGTCTGGTGTTAAAGCTATGAATATATGTCGTGGGGATGAAACTCCCTGTTGTGATGCTATCTGCCATGTGAATAACCCAGCAACATGACTTTGAATACTGTCTGTGGTCATCATCTACCACGACAATGTTGATTAGCCGCCTCTATCCATAAAAGAGAGCAACCGTTGTTCTTCAGTCAGTGATGGTGTCATTGTTGGGATCCACAACGAACGCTTTCTCAGTCTCACTTTACCATCATCAATCCCAGTGCTGTTCCAGATTACACCATCATCGGTTGCTTTTCGAACAAGTACAACTATGTGTTTACCACCGAAAATAACTTTTCTTACATGTCTGCAATATCCAAAGATATGTGATAGTAGAATTGCACATGAAAATTCTTCGTCACCGTTTAACATTGATTGACGTGCTGCGAATTTCTGGTTGAAATTTTCATTTATCGATGCGACTTCAGTTTCAGCGGCATTCATTGTTATGTTACGTTTCACGGGGTGATCAGTGGTATCTTAGGCGATTATCATTGACGAACCAGCGGACCGCGAATAAACATCTTGTTACGTATATGTAATTTAATTGCTTGTGTGTTAGTTTTAAATTTCTTTTTTGTTTTATTTTATTTCATTGCATGTTATTGTAATGATAACTTTATTCACTGGATTTGACTTTTTTTTCGGAAAATTCAGTCTTCTGTTTTGACCTAATAAACACGCGGTTTGATGCTACATTATATTTTTAGCTGACCTAGTTCCTGACCTTGATTCAAAATTGGTAGACACAGAGTGAAAATCATTGGTTGTAATCAAGGTCATACTTGGCTTGCGTGTTAGCTCTATTTTGTAAACAACCTTTTATTATTGAATCTTATAGTAGGATTCGTTCAGTACAATCGAACCTGTAAATAGCCTACGTGCTAATTGACATATTTGTTACTGCGTTGTTCGGTCTAAGTGATCACGTGACCCATCACGGGGTCTAGACTGCGTTTTAGTTAAGGGTTAAAACAGATATTTTATAGTGAAATAGTCAGTCGTAATTTACACCTTCAGAGCTCAAGGTGTTTTTTAATGTTGATGCCAGTTTGATTTAAAATTCTTCAATTTTTTGGATTTAATAATTTATATTCCCTGGAAAATACCAGTGCTCATCAAAATTCTTGGACAAAGACATTTATTGAAAATTATTCGGAATTCTAAAGCCGGAATATTATTTTTGATTCATAAAATTCAACAAGGTACTGTTGACACATCAACACAAAACAGGATATAGAAGACGTCATCGCCTTCCATCTTGGAACTTCATCGGGATTCGAACTTTGATTCAATTAGAACTTTTTAGTGATAGGACTTATATTTTTTCATTCTAGGATTAATTTTTGGATTAGATTCACAAACCGTAAGTCCTTTTTTATATTTTTACCTTGTTTTCTAGGGAAATAAATTATTTTGTTAACTTTTACAAAGCTTGTTGGCTTCACTCTTTTCTTTGTTACTTTTGTGCGAGCCTACACGTAACAATCTGAAAATCTTGCAGACCCAATATTGTAGTGGCAACGTCAACATTTTCGAGACATGATTCGACGTTCTTTCCATCAATCATGTATGTGGCACTGTTAAACAACGCCATATCACTTTTGTTAACAAAACCAACTCGATCTTCAGTTAAATATGATGTATTATCTGCTTTCAGAAGTTGACCTCCGATCTCAATGAATGTCTCAGCGTTCAAGAAATATGTGCTTGTATCGTTAACTTGCAGTTCGATTAGTCCATGTGCGTCAGGTATACGTGCGTCATAAGAATAATACCGATAATTACGCACTGATTCATCTTTGAGGACGGGTGCGTCCATGTTAAATGCGGGATCAGATACACGCTTGAACATCTTGCTATATTTGCCATTGTTTAAAACGACGTCAAATCAGACCACTTCCTGCTATCAGACTTGCGGTAATATTTATTCTTTCGCGGCAGCTCGTTGTTTTATCAGTGGCACACAAGCTAATTCTTTCAGTCGTTCATTTGCAGCTTGATTTATTATTTTAGTGACACTTACTGGCATCAATTCGGTGCTGGGCAGATTTCCTAGTTGGGTTTTCGTCCTGTTGATCATGCGAGTCTGTTTCGGATCGCTGAGAATGCTTTACCAGCAACATCACTAACGGCACCAATAGCTTTCTCACGAACAACGTCGATGGCTTTCATAAATAATTGTTTTGCAGTCGGGATACGTATTGGGGCTACCTTCTGAATAGACCTTGAACAACATTGCCAAATCCATCTCCGTAGATAACTTTATATGTTGGTAATCGTGAATGTTTCACCATGATCATTGCGGGTTCACGTTGAGCATTGTGTATAATCATGTTATTTTGTTATCACTGATCTAATTGATCAATCTATGTATTAATCAGTAATTTTATCGATAAGTGCCTGATAGACGTGTCCGTCCATCATACCACATTAGAATAGTACAATGGTGATTCTAGACCAAACTTATAAGACTCCTGTTATTTTATAAGATGTGGGGTTCTGGAAAAACTGAACTATGAGGTGATGATATCTATGGGTTGTCTGGACCAGATAAGGTATGTGGTGATCAGAGAGATGTGAGAGGAAGGTTCTGGACCAAACGTATGAAATCCATTATATTTTTTAATGTAAAATATGTGGGTTCTGGAACAAACGAATGAAACCCATGGTATTCTAAAGAGAAATTCATAGGGGTTCTGGACCACTGGGTGGTGATAGTGTGTGAACTTAAACGATGAGATCATGCATGTTTACATCACAGGAAACTATCGCAGCCTGATGTTTTAATGTTCAAACGCCAAAGGTGAATAAGCTCTTTTTGTTTACCAGCAAGGTGGACATCCTGTGTTGGTCTGATTTGAAAGTTCTCATTGTGTAGTTGTGGAGACCACCATTTTCCCTGTAATTGTCAGTCTTGGTAATTTTGCTGACCACAGCCTTTTTAGTTCCTTTGGCCTTTTCTTCACAGCGCCCGTGTCCAGTTTGATACAGTACATTTTGAAGAGCAGACCGATACACTTGCAATAGTAATACCGTTACACTCGTCTTTGAACTCTCCTATGTCCTTTTTATTGTCTGCGCAGTAAAATGTACTATGTCCTGCATAATCGCCGAGATCAAAAAGTTCTTTGTGGTCAGATATATCTTGATAAAGATCCTCCGCCTGAATCTCATAGAAGAGCGAATCGGTGTCGGTCATGAGCAGATGACCGCGATCATCATACCGTGACTTGATGAAGTCATAATGGACATCCAACATGAGCAGTTTGGAGAAATCGAGTATGGCTGCTCCCAACGTGCATAGGTTTGTCGAGGTTAGATGTGTTATTCTGCATTTGACGGCTACCATGTGTTCGTCAAATATTTCCATGTGGGCGTAAGCACCTGACGAGACAATCTTATCACGGCGGCGCACATCGTTGACGATTTAAATTTTTCCTTTTCGGATGTTTTCTATGGTACTGCCAAAGATGCTATTATTCACGAGCTTGAAGAAATCCTTTTCGAAGTCCGTGGTGGCCAATGTGAGCTGCTGCGTGTTGAAATCGATGTAACGTTTCATCCACGGAGCCTGATTAAACTTTAAAGTGCGATGAACCTTGTTCAAACATAAGCTCGTGTTTTACAGCCTGATCGAGCAGTCCATGATGTTATATGTTCTTGGTCTTGTTCATGAGATTCGGCACAAGTGGTTTTCACTAAGGCCTCTCCCAGACCAAAATGGTCTTTCTGCGCCAGTTGCACTGGATAGTATCTCACTGTCGACCAGAAGTTTATCATCGCAGAGTGGATAATAGTTGTGGAGCGCATGCATGTGTTCAGGATAGATCAAGTCAACCTCGACGAAATAACCAACGTAACTGCCCGAGCGCTCCTGCAGAAACTAATCTGAGCTGATCCAGTGAAAACCACTCACAGCACGTGGCTGCGACATAACCCAATCATAGCGATTGTTTGAGTCAAATAAACGACGTAAACTGGCGGCTTAGTAAGATCGTAGTTGCACGGGTATTTGTTGCTGGCTACGGCGTGTCTTTTGCTGATGACAAAATTCCGCCTCGTATGATCTGTTCAGTAAGCAAAACATTTCCGGGTCTGTGAACGCCAACCCGGGCGAGGAAAAGTACCAGAGCGGGTCTAGCCGGTAATGTTTCTTGCATGTTTCCCTGATATATTTAAACACGTCCGAGAGTAACAGCTCGTCCGTTTTCAGATACACGTCGTGGTAATCCCCGAAAGTCAGACAGCCAAATGTTTGCCACACCAACAGTGCTCTGTCATATTCGTAGTCGGTATAAAAGCGTCTTTGAGAGAAAGACCAGCATCAATATGCTCGTAAGGATAGATTCTTTTTTGTTTGAGCAAACTTATTTTTCCCCATAGACCTCGTCGAGGTGAAGAAAGGCAGGACAATATTTGGCCAGTTCGTCCAACGGCGCCGACATAAACTGGAAGCTGTCTATGAACCTAAAGGGGTCCTCGTATCCTCGTAGATTATGGACGATCAGTGGAACGAAATCTGGATTATTCAAGTGAAGGGTGCGTTAATTATGAGCGGAAGCACGATAAAGCCCATTAACGTGACAGTGATCCCCGACCTTCTTTTAGTGCGGTTTGAAATAATCTTCGCAGATGTGAGAACGATACGCCGACTTGTGCTGCCGTTGCTGTTCTGGAATAACTGAACTGGAGTTTCGGTGATGCGTTTTTACTCGGACATGAGCTGCTCAAAGAACCAAACGAAACCATCTTAGCCTCGACGCTGTCAATACAGTGATGACAAACTTTCATCGATATGTTTCGTAACCGATTGCGCAAGGTACGTGCTGAAGTTCCACCTATGTAAAAGATCAATCAAGATCAGCATGAGGTCACTCTACTTTTTCAGTATTGCCTCCGAATCAAACACGATATGGAAATTCTGAGCAAAATATCTGTTTGAGTTTTCAAACTGTAAACCATTTTTCTATCCTCTGGCATCTGAGAAGCCTGTGTTTCCTGACAATAACCCGAAGCCTCGTGCTCATCCAACCTTTCACATCGTGAGAAACACTGCAAACATTTGTAGCAGAAATGCACCTTGTTTTCGTGTTTCGTGTGCTGCGAGCGGCATAGATGACAAAAATCCTTATTCCATATGAAATGCAACTGGCAGAAGAATAAATTGATTCTGTCTTGATTGTCCGATTTTGAAATCAGCCACAGGTAGACTGTGTAATCTTTTTTCCGAGTCTTGTTTTCTTCCAGACTAAAGACGTTGACCGATAGATAATTTTGTGCTTCCAATTGTGGGACATCTTTGACTTCCACTGAAAACCGTTCATGGGCTATTTTGATTCTATCCAAATACGGTTTGTAGTTGGAGACGCGTTCCACGTGATCCGCAACAGGGTGTAACGCAGAGAACACCTCTCAGACCAGACAGTGATCGTCATTCTTTTTTAACTTTCACCCAGCTTTAGTCGCTGAAATCATTTTGGATAGTTATCCATATTTACCTCCACGCAGCATATGATAATCCGATGTTAGAAACGTTACCGGGTACACTTCGGAAAAGATACACGCAGATCATCTCTCCTAATAATATTCTATGCGACGTTAGATAAACGACTTGACGATTTCGACGATCACGCTGAAATCGTCACCACGAGAAACGACGGTCGACTTTTATCTCAGCCATACATGGCGTTTTTTTCATGTTCTGCCCGCGTGATATGAACATTAAAAACGACACTAAGTTTGGTAGCCGTGTGTGTTTTAAGTTCTCAATCGACGGTCAGTTTCAGCAGTCTTTTGTGGCAGTTTTTATGAACAGTGCAAGCGAGCACATATGGATTGTCGTAAACAAAGCTTTTGTCGTAACCTCCGTGCGTCTTTTCTTTTTGTCGCGGTAGCAGCAAAATGACCTTGGTGCGCTGAAGGTTGATCTTGGGAAGCTTCTCAATTTCAGCTCGCCTCCGTCGACTCACGATCTCGTTTTGAAGTTCGAGCACCTTAACCCTCGTTCTGGAATACGCTGTAGATTTCCCTGTGAGCACCTTGCACTCGTCGCTCATTTGTTTCGCTTACCGCAACTCGAGGGAACTCCCGCAGCAGTTCATGGACCTGCGCGATGAGTTCATCCAGCGCAGCATTCGACCTTGGGTAACGTGCTAGTCACTGGGTGATCTCTCTCAAACGTCATTTCGTAGAATGAAATTTTGTCCGGTGTTGCGTGTAACATTCCTCGTCATCTTCTTTCCATCATTCTGGCAATGGTTCAGATAATTTTTATATCTTTTACTATATATATATATATATATATATATATATATATATATATATATATATATATATATATATATATATATATATATACTTTTACAATATATCTTGTAATTGCTTGTTATTTTCGATTTCTTTAATTGTTTGTAATTTTTGGAATTAGAATTTATTTTAATAATAATATAGCATAAGAAAAATGCCACCACGAGGAAAGAACCGATGTCAGTGGTTATTTTACAGCAAGACAGAAATGCAAAAGAACCTGCAGAGGCGAATACTGTGCATAGCACAACGCGATCATCAAAAAAGGAATCTCAGAACCTCACCCATGCGGATGTGGAGTTGCTGTTCGTGGACGCTTACCATTGTGTCAGAACTGTGGCAGCTGAAACATCAGGGCGACCAAATATTATTATGAGGAAGTAAGAAAAAGCAACAACATCAAGAAAACCACACCGATCATCGACGACTACATGACATAGATTAAAGATGCTTCGATCAGGAAGCAGTTACAGCAATCTTAGCGACATCGATAGGCAAAATCAAATAACGTGAGCCGTGTTCCTGGTGGTTACGAAATCATTTAGACAACATTTCTTTTAACCAGCTTTGATTCCTACATTGATGACGATGCCCTTTGTATGTGTTGGATGAGTTCTTCTCGATGCATGTGGTTCACGAAGAGATCTCTGTTGTAGACGATGTTGAGCGTGCCATTGTCGTAGAGCTCTTTTTGTTGCTGAACAGTGAACAGCACGAGATAGTTCCTTGGCCGACCACGTTGGTGAGCGTGAGCGGCACAGTGATGTCGATGTAGAGCTGCTTCGTGTTCACGAAAGCATCCTCGAGATCTTTACAATTTTCGACGATGGTATAAGTGAGGTAACGGGTGTTGTCACCCATGTCTATATTTTTGAAGACTGCGATAATTTAAAGAACTTTTTAAAGTATTTCTTTCCCATGCATCTCACGCGGTGCTCCGGATGAGGTCTTCGCCGTAGATGACCATGATGACATCATTTTTGGATAACTATCGACGCTGTTCTCGCCTGAGCAAGATTTTCCTGCTTGCTACTACTGTAACTCTCGTCCAGGTGAGTTCTAAGGTCACAGGGACGTTGTTTTTAACCACGGTCGCGATGCCTTCGTCCAGGATGTACTGGTTGTGCAAGAGGACGTCGTTGATAAACATCTCGTAGGCAGACCTTTTGATATTAGAGAATGAATATTAAAATAAGCATAATGGATGAGGATTTTCATCAGAAACTCGATGAAATTATTGCGCGTTAACGCGTCAGACACAAGTCCACAGAGTGGTATGAGCTCCTCCTGCTAAAAATATATTAGTTGAACTGAGGTAAAATTCTTCGCCTGATGGTTAGCTGAGCTTCGCAACGACCTGTATGAGGTCGTCAAAGGTAAAACACTGGAAATAACTGAGCCCGGGATTAGGTGGCTCTGCCGTGAGCGCAGTAAAATTAAAGGTAAATACTTGGTGTACGTACTAGCGGCGGAGATATTAAATTCTAACGTGGTTGCCCCGATGGTTGTAGTGCTCTCGTATAGCAAGTCCGTCTTGGTGTCGGGCTTGATGCCTTCTAATCTCCACGTGAGAAAGGGCTCTGATCCAAAAGTGCGTCCGCGTACCTGAAATTTCCAGATCGCGACTGTTACGGGGAGCTGGATCTGCAGCCATAAATTAGATTTCATTCCAGCCGTCGCACATTCGCTTCCCGTGGAGGTAGGTGCGGTGTGATGAGCAAAGACATAATATAACTTTAAACACGAGGAAAATTCCTACGGCACCGAGATTTTCACACCACATCGGTTTCATGTATTTCCTATGAGCATTGGAATGTGCTCGGTACTATTTTTTGACGCGGCGCGTGTCCAAGTACATATTCTTGGATTCTTCGTTGTTAGCCACGGGCAAATAATCCGTCACCACGAGATTAGTTCTCGCCGCTGAGATGAAGGTTCCGGTGAGGGTTGCTCCTGTGGTTGATAATTTAGTACTTCCAAACGAGTTCAGCTGATAGTACGAGATCTCCTGAGTGTTATCCGTTATGGACAACCTCATTCGGAGTCCGTATAACTTTTGTCTTTCTATTGACTTCGGTTTGTACAATTTTTTGTTTTGATGTCTACCAAACAAGCGTAATTGGCGTTGATGATTTTGAACCCATCCACGGTCAGAAAGATGATCGGGATGTAATTTTCGCTAACCTCTCTATCGATCCACAGGGAACGGTCCATGGTTCCAAAGTGATAGATCACGGTCGCTCTCGTGTTCAATCCGGTGTACACTCCAACAAATCTTGAATTCTGCCAGGTGGTTCCAGAAGAAGGAGAGGCCATTAAGAGATCATTCATGACTTGGCCTGTTACGGCTAACTTGCCCGCAACGTGTACGTTTCATGACATGGATCCCCCTCTTTTATAGTATTTGTTGGCGACAGAAACCTCGAGATTCGCCTTTGTCACCGCCTGAGAAGACACGATAGCATGTACACCGACAAGAGTTGGAAGTCCATATAAAAATCCTGCCGCCCATGTTGAGCGATAATTTAGACAGTGCCAGTTGAGATACTTGCCACCTTCTTGCATCATTGGCATCCGGTGGATGATAAATCACATGTTTGAGATTCGTGACGCTGTGTCCACTCATGTTAAGATCCCCTGCATGTAATCTCCGGTACTATTGACTTTTCTTTGAAGATCCTCCTTGTAGGCAGCATCGGAAACGTCTGACCCGATGATCGTTCCAGAGGACTTGTAGAACATGATTAATATAGAAAATAAACATCATTAGTTTCGATACCGAGACAAAGACGAGAAAGCTGCGGCACGATGTTTTACTGCTGGATTGCTACTACATGATCGTTGGTCCTACAGGTGCGGAAAACTAATCTGCTGATGAATCTGCTTCCGAAAAACGTGCTCAGTTGTGATCGCGAGATCATTTACACGCTGAATACTTATCGGTACTGTTAAGCGTAAGCTCGTACAAATGTAACAAAAGAAAAGAGTGAAGTCAACAAGCTTTGTAAATTTTAACAAAATAATTTATTTCCCTAGAAAACAATGTAAACATAGTGAATATAATCCAAAATTTAATCCTAGGATTGAAAAATATAAGTCCTATCACTAAACAGTTCTAATTGAATCCAGGTTCGAATCTCGATGAAATTCCAATATGGAGGCGATGACGTCCGATTAGGTCGTTGTACTGATGGTAACAGATCCTCGATTGAATCACAGTTTATAATGTTTCCGTTTAGAATTCCAGAATAAATTTCCACTAAATATCCTTGTCCCAGAACTTTTTATAAAAAAGTACACTTGTTTAGTTTTCTAGAGAATAAATTATTAAATTACAAAAAACAGATAAACTTCAAAAACAATCTGGCTTCAACAATAAAACACCTTGAGCTCTGAGGTGTAAAACTTATGACTGAATAAATTTAATACCAATTGGCTGTTTTAAGCCTCGATTTTAGATCACATGGCGATAGGTGACGTGACCATTAATTTGATCAGCGCAATAAAAAATTCCATTTAGCACGTATCTAGAATAGCCCTGCCTAAGAATCAAATTCTCACACTGGAAATAAATTGAAAAAGAAAGGCTGTTTACAACTCAGCTAACACGTGGGCCGAAAATGACCTTGGTAATAGCCAATCATTTCCGGTTCGTGTTTACAAGATCTATGAACCAGGGTGAGCTAAAAATAGTGCTGAAGTAACCGGACTCTCTAATCGGGTCAAGTGAATTTTCAGAAAAAGAGATTCAAATCCAATGAAAATTATCATTACAATAAAATGTAATGAAACAAAAATAAAAAAAAAGAATTTTATAAGTAACACACAAGCGATTTAATTACATATACGTAACAGTTCAAATACAGAACGTTGTCCTATTTCAACGAGTCGTTGGAAATATACGTTCCTGGCAGTGGTATTGTGGCATCCATCACTGTCGATGAAAGAAGCTTTTCTACCATCGTCGAACCGGACGAGATCTAGCAGTTCGAGGCTCTGGATTCAGACACGCACAATATCATTGTGCTTGACGACATTATAATCGACCATGATAACATAACGAAGATCTGCGAGTTTTCTCTTTGTCGCTAAACAAGCACTTTGCAACAACATTTACCTGACTCATTCGTATTACGACGTGCCCAAATACATCCGATGCAACAAGGGATGTTTTGTCCTTTTTTCCGGGCTGGACAACCGGATTATAGACGCGATTGCGTGCGACCACTGCAGAGTCATCACCGCAAAAGAGCTCAAAGACTCTTAGGCCGCTGCGGCATCCGGATCCAAGCATGATACAATGACGTTTCATCGCGATACAGAAACTGTGCCAGAAAAATACAGAAGGGGCTTTATATGCCCCCAACGAGCATCGTTACGTCAAAAGGTCTTCGAGGATAAGGTGGGTCAGCAGGTGTTTCAGAGCGATGTCGCACAGGAACAGTTTAAACCACTGATAACCAAGATGGATGTAACGAAAACAGCATATGATGTGAAACAGGACAAGCTTTTTTTTATAGGCGACCCAGCAGTCTCAGCAAACATTGCTTGATCATTTAACGGAAAAAGATGGTTCGGCACCCGAGGAAGATGTGGCTAAGCTCATCAGCAGGGCTGAAGCATAACAGCAGGGCATAGAAAAAAACTAAAGCCTAAAAGAAAAATTACCAGAGCTTAAGCAAGAGGTAATGTTGGTGCAGAAATAGATAACGAGATGGTCGAGATTTAAAATCATCTTCTGGACAGCGCTATGCTCAATCAAGACCAGTACCAGATAGTGTACCATTATCTGCATGTATAACAGTCGAAATGCTTTGTATTTCTAAACCGATTTATTGGTACTATCAAATGGTGGTAAAGTTTTATTGTTTCAACACGCTAAAATAATAATATCCCTCTCGATGATACCACGCTCTTGTTCGATTCGGGCTTGGTAAGTTTGACCGTGCGGTACAGTCCTCCCCTGGAATTAGACCACGAGATCGCGTTTATTTCCGTCTAGGTCTAGAACAGCTTCTTTAACGTCACCGCGAACAACAATCAGTCCTCGTACTGGACGAATGCACAACGTCAAATGACCACGATCTCGCCAGACTGTTACATTATTACCGACATCACCATGGAAATTTCCAGCCAACGGACACATTGCCACGAATATCAAAATTGAGACCAATCATTCCACGCTGCGCACCAGAATCACGTTATCGGGCGGTTATCGTGTAGGATTTGACATCTACCACTCGAACTGAGCTATCCAGGGTTTCAGCACTGGAACTGTAGTATCAGGTAATGGTGTGTACGAAAGAGATTTAGCAGTGAACATCACCGACGTGTACAGTTTACCAAACAACTGCTTGATCACCCAGGTGTCTCTCTCTTCGGTCGACTCGGCCTCCAACGTGATTCACTACACGGCGATTAACGTGCCTCCGAGATCGGTGATGCAGATCCGGTCTAATCCTTTCATTTATTACCCCGCTGTGAACACGTACGCGATATCGGAAATCACCATGTGGCTCATGCATCAGTCCGGGAACGCCGAGGAAAATAACAACGAAAGAATCGCGTATTATCTGCGCGTGACCCGTAAGACGTGCGTCGGCAACAGAGTTGCCAAAACAATAATGGATTAAAGTATAAAACATAAGACGATCAAGCACAGTGCGACGTAAAATCGTGGGTGGATTTTTATCCACGTTGTTTTCTTCGATTTAATTGGCTTTACCTCGAATCGCTGCGAAAGCCGTTCCTATTGCCCTCTAAGCCGCCGAAGCTGAAGCGACCGGAGCTGTCTCTGCCGCTGGAACAACCGAAGGACAGAAAATTGTCAGCAAGATCACTGGGCAGGTGTTACTGGCGACACCGTCGCCCACGCTCGTATAACCGGCAAGGGCGACTTTGACACCATGGCGATGTTATCGCCTCAAGATAAGCACACTCTCAAGAAAACCGCGAGAAAACTGGAGTTAAGTGCTCAGTCTGAGCAGATTTTGTCTGACCTCGATAACGAAGCTTCCAATGTTCATATGCCAGAGGCCGGTAGACTCATGGCTGGATTTGGCCTGAAAAGATTATGGTGACAGGTGCCTGAAATGTAAGGTGGCCGGTGTCATTTTAATCACGCTAAGATTTAATCGAGGCTGTGATTTTTATCAACGGATGATAATGAGTATCGCAGCACCATAGTATAAAAACCATGTACTCGACATTCACACCCTATTATTACCTGAGGCTGAGTGATGATACGCCCATCGACGACTCGACAATCGAGTACGAGAACTTCGAATACCAGGTTACGAACATCGCCAACCTCAATGCGAGTACCCATCAAAAATAGAGATGAGGAGCGAGGACGTGTATCTGCTTTCCACACAAATCTTATCTGGAAGTTCGAGAAGAAAATCAAGCCTATGCTCGGAAGAAGAAATTATGCTGCCGTAGATCAGATCTAGCCGCGAAACGGATGGTCGATGTTCAAGTCGACTCATAATCACCTGAAAAATCAGACCGTGGAAGATACCAGATATTTTCCTCAGGCCAGCACAGACCGGACCTTGATCATGTTCAGCGACGATTAAATGAGATCGTGCGCCACCAGCGAGTGGTGGTACAGACATATTGTCACTGGCGCGACAGTGAGTACCGAGTTTAGAATTGCTGCTTAGATCATTCCACAAGCCACTTTGGGTAACGACGCCAACATGACCAGGGCCGTATTCAGAAATTATTTGTCGATCGGAAAACAGGCTAATTTCAATCAGGGATTTAACTCAAGGCGCACATTCATCCAATTCGAACAGGGAAATTTGCATGATGCTTCCTTTGAATAACATTTTTGGAGTGTGCCGCGATATCCGTACGGTGTTCGGAGGCATCAAGCACTGATCTTGGAAAGAGATTCCCCCGTGCAATACATGCACAAGGCAAAAGTGGTGCTGAAGCTCCTGCCGACCGTCGGTTCACTATGACGTGGCTCGCGTTGTAAATGCCAAAAATCACCCCCTCGATGTTCTATACACCCGACCACGTTGGTTCGATTCACCAAAGCGCTTTACTTCGAGCAAAACCGGATTTCCTGGACCGGATCAACTCACAAAAGGACTCGTGCTGTGATTATCTAAGTCTCAGCTGGCTAAGCAAGGAGGATTCATCACACCCCTGTTAGCTAATAGACGTTACTTCCCTCTCTCCGTGGATTGGGAAGAGGACACCAGCTTCCTGGAACTATACGTAGGAGGGGATTTGCCAGGAAAGGTACTTCCCTAAATGATATTTAAAGATCGCGTCACCTCAGGCAAATCTGGCGACGATGCCTTCCATGGTCATGGCGGTAGCACTGACATCTCTAGAAATGAGGTTTCCTGAAACGAGGTTTCCTGATCCATTGTTTATAATAACGATAAACCTCTAACAGGAATCACAGGACGGTTTAGAATCATCATGTGATTAATCATCAAAATGCCATGGGATTACCACGTTTGGTCCAGAAACTACAGTGGTTATCCACATCAGAAATCACCATGGGATGGTCCAGAACCACCATCTCACCATCCATAAGATAAATGAGTTCTCCTACGTTTTGTCTATAACCCCCATTTAACTATATTATTTTACCACCTGTGTATAAACGCTGACAAATCTCAGCTGCCTCACTGATGATTTCGGGAGAATAATTGCCGGCTCATCTTCCACAAATCCAAATTTTTAGTCAATCAATATCAGCGAGGACGTTATTAGTGCAATGTGTATGTGAATCACCGGCGATTTAGGGATTACAATATTTTTTGTTTCTTACGGACACGAGCTAACCCACGAGTGGCAAGGTCGCTTTCGGTTGCTTTTTCATTAATGCGTTGTGAAACTAATGGTGATTTTTCGGGCGATAATATATCTTCCGGTCTTCATTACTCTTGTAATATTTGATAGAAGGTTCGGGGTTTTTTATAAAAAGAAATAGACCATTAGAAACTCAAAGGGGGTGGGGTGGGGGTGGCAGCGTCGGTCCCGTCAAGTTTGATACTTTTTTTTTTTTAATAGAAGGTTCATTTCTTAAAAAAGACCATTAGAAAATCAAGAAACGGAGGGTCGGTCCTCCCTTCCTGCAGCTGTCTGATATTTATATATTTATGTGCACTGCTTATTCATCGGAAGCTTTATGCATTAACAGATTTAATGTGGTTTGCAATGTGACTGTTTCATTACATAATGCAAGTAATGAAATTTCTCAGATGAATGTAAAATTTCTAAATGCAAACTTTTGTTTTATATTCTTTTTTTTATATATATATATAATGACAAATCTGAGTTAACAAGACTATGGAATCATTCTAGCGACATATTTAAGGAAGCAAATAAATATTCAGGCTTTTAATTATCAGTAAAATATATAATGTGATATGAATATTAAATCAAAAGCATGCCTTGTTTGTACGCTTTAGCCGGAGGAGTATGCTGGTTACCTGTACGACGCGTTCCTTCTCTACACCATGGCGGCCATCATGTCTCTCAGGAAAAACGGAACAATCAAGGACTCGGCTATTTATTCTGAGGCACACACTATTTTGTTTACAGGTTGGTTTATCTATCGTTAAGTAGACACTAACGTTCACCTAAATCTACATTTCGGCTAAATCTAGTTGTGTAATAAAACAGCAAGAGAATCAAATCTAAAGATAACCATTTGTTGTTTCTCTCTCTCTCTCTCTCTCTCTCTCTCTCTCTCTCTCTCTCTCTCTCTCTCTCTCTCTCACACACACACACACACACACACATACATACATACATAGACGGGTATCTTTTCAAATCTTCAGTCTAATCATTTCAGTAACACGTGTAAGCCCATTGTGATATATTTTCTGTATTTTATATTTTATGTCGATTGTGTAAGCTCAAACAACCTATAGTCAGTTCTGCTGAAGGTTTTGGCCCCTGTCAAAGTAAATCTTTGACGCAAATTAATTTTCATAAACACGTTCCTATACCTCTCCCCTAAAGCCTTACAATAAGGAAACTATGTGTTTGTGAGCTGTAATTTCCGCTTTGGTATCGAAAACATCAAGGAAAGTTTGTTTCATGCGGTTTTAGAAACATTTCTCATGATCTCAGATAATTTTAAATATTATATATATAGCGTAGACATCGTCCGTGTGAATTTCGTAGAGAAGTGAATCGGTATCGGTCATGAGTAGCTTGGCTTTATCGTTGGATGAAGTCGTAATGAAACTCGAGCACGAGCATTTTAGACAGATCGAGAACGGCTGGATCGACGTAGATGGGTTTATTGAGCATGAGATGTGTTTTTCTGGATTTTATGGCGACGAGTTCTTCGTCAAAGATTTTCATGCTAACGAAGGCATCGTTGGCCATCAGCTTATCTCGTTGTCGTGGGTTATTGACGATTTCGATTTTGTTTCTGCGTCTGATGTTTTCCATGGTTTTGCCAAAGACGCTGTTGTTCATGAGTTTAAGAAATTTTAACCGAAGTCTGTGGTGGCTTTGGCTCGTTGTTGGGTATTGATGTCGACGTAGGATTTCATCCATTGAGATCGTTTAAACTTGAGAGCTCGGTGAACTTGTTTAAGAACGAGTCCATGTTGAAGAGCTTTTTCGAGCAGTCGATAATGTATCTTGTAGTGTGTTTTGTGATGGAGATTGGGTACGAGCTTTTTGATCTTGGCCTCTCCGATTCCGAATTGTGTTTTCTTGTTCGAGTTGTTGGGGAGAAAGAATGGAGGGTGTGACGAGTAGTGGTTCAGCGCAGAAGGGATAATCGTTATGAGCATCATGGAGATGAGGTGGATACTCCAGATGGACTTCAGAGAAATAGCCCCATGAGTCATCTTGATATCCTGCTTGTCTTTCTTGGATGAATTGTTACCCGGTGATCAAGTGAAAATCTCATACGGGAATGGATTGTGACATGGCCCATCGTAGATTTTATTGGTATCGAGATAGAGGATATACATGGGGGGTTTAGTGGAATCATAACGTTTCATGTATTTGTTGTTAGCCACGGCGTGTGTTTTGGCTGATGGTGCAGATGCCTCCTCAAATCATACTCTCGGTGAACATGAACATGTCTGGATCTTGGAAGAGTTCAAGTTCTACTTGACTGGCCTTGAGAAGGGCATCCCAGGAGAGACCGGGTGAGGAGAAATGCCAGAATGGGTCGAGGTGATAATGATTTAGACACATGTGTCTGAAATTTTCGAAGACATTCATGAGAAGAAGCACGTACGTTTTCAGGTATAGGTCGTGATAATCGCCGAGAGTGTGACATCCAAGATCGTTCCATATCTTGTTCGCGTACTGGTATTCTTCCTCAGTGATGTGGGAATTATGTAAGTGATAATAGAAGGCCTCCAGAGCGGATAATGAGGTTTCATCGAATCTGGACCACGCATCGATATACTTGTAGGGATAAACTCCTTTTCGTTGGAGGAGAGGAGCAAGTGCTCCAAATTCTTTGTCTAGATACATGAACTTGAGACATGTTTGAGAGAGTTCTTCTAGCGTCGAATCGATAAACTGGAACTAATCGATGAAACGAAAGGGACCAATCGAAAACAACACGTATTTTTGAAATTGTTGGGGGTGCATTTGATAGGACAGCATCGACTTCAGCGAGAAGTGTCTTGACTCTTGTATGGCTGAGTGCTGTGATGATGAAGTGTCCATCGTATCTTCGTAGATTATAAACGATGACGGGAAGTAAGTCTGGATCTTTGAAGCACAGATTAGAATGGGCATGAGCAGCTCCTCGGTAGTGATCGGTGACATGACAATGATCTCTGACTTTTTGATCATGAGGTTGAAAGTACTCTTCACAGATGTGGCATTGCTGTGCTGGCCTCCTCGAGATCTTTCCGATTTTCCAGGATAACGTAGGTGAGAGACTGCGTATGGTCGTCTGACACGCCTTTGTCCTCCATGGTCTTCTATTCAAAGATAATTTTAAGATCTTCAGCATTTTTCACTCAGACATCTTCTCTATGTTTCTGGTCATGCACCTTTTCGAATTGGCTGAGGGTCGTACACAGATTTCCCACCATGTCCACCACGATGAGGTCGTCCATGGTTCTAATTTCACTGATCAGTAGCGACATATCAAAAGGAGCTCCACGAAGATATGATCGGATTTTATTGAGCATTTTCTGATAGGACAGCATGGCTTGCTTGGTACTACTATGTTTTTGGCCTCCATTCGTGGCTCGAAGTGTTTCATTTGGGTCTGCATGGTCAGTCCCACTCCGGAAAAAAAAAATTAACATCATTATATTAGCCATTGCTCCCGTAAAAATGACTCCCGTGGTCGTCACGATCAACGGAATCATCGAAATTACTCTCAGGATGCGTTTGTAACGTCTGTACGCGTGTTTATAAACGTAGACCCGCCTATGATAATAACGGTAACTCCACCGACAAGTTTTCGTCGATATGGTTAAAGTCGAGGATCATTCTGTTATATCAGTTTCAAGGTTGACTCGAGGTCAGCTCGTGTAAGAAGGTTATGTACTTTACAACGCTAAGTTGGGTCCTTTCCAGATAGGTTCAAGAGGCCAGTGTGCTGAGCGCATCCACCTCAGCATCGAACTGATGGTGTTACCTATACAGATGATAAAAAGCAAGAGCGATTTTGTCTGCCTTCAGGTTGACTTTTTCATACTCTATCATGACCACTATCAGTACTTTGAAAAAATACCTCAGAGCTGAGGCACCTCATTTGTACATATTTGGACACATCTAGTAGTCTGCTCACGATTGTGTTTTTGAGGTCATCTTCCGCTGAAGGATAGGTAGTAAAGTATCCTTTAGGCACCTCATGTAGTCCTGATACTTTCGAGATAACGATAGGCTGCCACGAGAAGGTCCACCGCGATCTTTCCACGATGATGGTACACAAGCATGTAGAACAGAGCCTCTAAGTATTTTTGAGCCTCACACACATCCTCATCCTCCCCTCCACCAGCAGGACGATCGTCAAGGGCCATCACTGCCACGATCGTGTCTACGTCTTCGTATTCCAGACCCACTTACGTTTGTTGATAGACTCACGCAGGGTTCCATTAACGCGAAAGCGTTTTCGGGGGACTAATTTGTCCATACAGTCGTGATATGTTTTTATGAGCCATGTCGTCTTCGTTTCGATCAAATCGTCGCCTTTTTGACGTACCGCGTTGTCACGATGAGGTCTACGAGTCTCGGATGTAACTCGTGAATGATGTCGTGCACGATCCCTTCGATGGTTTTGATAACCGCGCCGAATCTCGATCGTTACAAAATTTAAAGATCGGCCAGTACCGATCGATGGCTTCTCTGAGCTGCTCCTGCCACATGTGTCCCACTGACACATGAGACCGTTTGATCTCGTGATTTTTCCATCGCTCGTACGCCTCTTCCGGAGAGGATTTACCCGCCTTTATTACTTCGTTCAGAGTCTTGTATATTTCCGTGGTCTGCTTAAGCACATGCTGGTCGCTGTCACCGTACGACGCGTCCTGCAACTGGTGCAACTCCGTAGCGATGCGCACGATTTCAGCCATGATCTATACAAGATCATCCAGAGTAAATAGCTGAAAATAACTCAAACCAGGATTGGTAGGTTCTGCCGTCAGCTCTACCAGTTTAAACGTAGAGTACTTCGTAGTAGTGATAGACACGTAAAATTCATCCATGGTGAATCCGAGAGCGACAGAGCTGCTATAGAGAATATCGGTGGTACCATCAGTTCTAGCACCACCCAGCCTCCAGGTGAGAATTCTCTCCGTGCCACCCGCACGTCCACGCAACTGAAATTTCCATATTGATACTTTTCACATTTCCATAACTCGCCGCGGTATCATCGCTCGAGGGTGTGGTCGTGCGAAGACCTTTAATAGCGCTTCCGGACATGGTAAGGGCTCCCGTCATAGTGCCACCCGTCGTCGATAATTTAGTACTTCACCACGAATTGAGCTGGAAGTACGAAATTGCTTGAGTGCAATCCGTGATCGGCCACGTGGTAGGGAGCCTGTACAACTTCTGATTTTGCATCGCGATCATTCGGTACAGAACAATTTGACTATTATTGACATCCATCAGATCGTAGTAACTGGAGTTGTTGATGAGAAATCCTTTTCCGTTTGAACGGTGATGGGGATGTAATTGTCACTAGCCTCTCTATCAATCCAGATGGAACGTACGAAAGTTCCAAAGTGATAGACCATGGTGATTCTCGTATTGAGTCAGCTGTACACTCCTAAACGTCACTTATTCTGAGACGTGGTTCCAGACGTCGGAGAAGTCATGATTAGATCGCTAGTGACTTGAGTGGCCACGGAGAAGGTGCCAGCCACGTATACATTGCCAGAACAGATCCATCCGTTCTATAGTATTTGCCAGCCAGCGATACCGCGAGATAAGAGGTTCTCAATGGCTGAGAAGAGTCCGCTGCCGCCGAAGGAAGTCCATAAAAGCTCATACCACCCATGTTGAGATTTCCCGTCATAGTTCCACCCGTCAGCGATAATTTAGTCTGCGCGAGGAGATTAGCGTGAGACCATCGCGTGGCATAGGTGTTCGAGATTGTTCAGACTGTGGCCACTCATGTTGAGATGACTGTGCGTGGTATCTGCAGAGCGACTGACTTTATCCTCATTGGAAGAGCTACTTCCATATCCAATCAGCGCACCGAAAGAGATGTTCGACATTTTTTTTATATAAAACATGAACATCATTAACTTCGACTCGAAGGAAAACACCCCAGAGCTTCCGCATCATTTTTTGATTCCGGACTGCCATTACATGATCGTGGGTCCAACGGGTCGGGGAAAAACCAATCTCCTCATGAACATGCTTCTGAATAACATGCTCAGATACGATCGGGTCGTCATTTACACGCTCAGTCCTCATCAGGACAAATACCAAACGCTGCACAAGTTTAGCATTGTTGTTTCATGAAACGATGAGGAGTTCATGGTCGCGTATCCAGACGAGACTCACCCTGTGGAAGAACTGGATTCAGACCTACAAAAGCTCATCGTGTTTGACGACATTGAAATCGACCGCGAGAACATGAATAAAATTTGTGAGTATTTTTCGTTGTCGCGACACATTCGTTGTAACAGCATTTATCTCGTTCAGTCGTACTACGATGTATCCAAATACATCCGACGAAACACGGGATGCTTTGTACTGTTTTCATGGCTGGATAACCGAGACATTGACGCGATCGCGAAAGACCACTGCTGTGGCATATCTACGCAGCAATTCAAAGACTACTATGACGCAGCGACGTCGAGTTCTAAACACGATTTTATCGCAATGCGGTAAACGATTCCGGAACGGAATCGCAAGGGCTTTGACACATTTTACCTGATTGATTAGTATATGAGAAATTCTGTTTCTTCAGTGTCGTTCGAAACAGTCACCAGTCGTTGTCAACAGCGCAAACTTTACGTTAGCGCGTGCTTGAAGTCAAAATAGGACAACAATCCTTTCAACGCGATGTGGCTGAAGAATTTTTCGAGCCCATCCTGACAAAGTCGACGAGGCCATAATGACGTAAGGTGTCAAAAAAGATCAGTTATTGGATACCCTCAAAACGACTCAACAACAGCACAATACTTGCTTGAGGAGTTAGTGAGGGCGGCACTCGAAGCGTCCCAGGCCGAAGCGGAACGAAAACCAGAAGAGAGTAGAAAAAGAAGGAAATGATGGAATCCTTATCCTGAGGAGAAGAAAACGTGAAATTAAGGAGATTGATGAGGGGTATGCCACTATGTCCAGCACGCTTAAGTTTAAGGAGCGACCTGACAAACACAATATCGAATGGCTAGAAAAATTTGTGGAAGTCGATTTTCCCATCATCCAGGATCTCGTCAAACCCACGTCGTCCTACGCTAATGATTACTTCAACACTCTGACAGCTTGCAGAATACTGAACTCCGTCACTCAGAGTTATGGTCCCTCTGCCAGGGCGAAAACGGACATGGTTGACAAAGAACGCATGTTACAGCTTGTAGATCAGTTAAGAGAGTGAAAAGTTAGCCTGCAGGAGGAAAGTAAACTCAGAGAACAAGTTTATCGAGGAGTCGTAGAAATGTCACATCTTCCAACACTCGCGAGAGAACCCATGGAAGAATCTACGAAGTCAACCAGAAACAAAGTCGGCAAAGATCCGGAGGATCGGGGAACCACCTCTTCCAATACAACCCATGGAAGATCCTGAGGAGGAAAAACAACGTGAAATATGGATCAAGGAGGAAAGAAAGAAGTTTTACAAGGAAAAGGTAGATCTTTCAAAACCTCGCACTAGGGTGATGAAAGGAAAGTTGAAAGAAGAGTCAGACAAGCTGACGTATGGAAAGGTCATGAAAATAGCAGCACAACGTCTGGGATGACAAGAAAAGCTCATATGTTATTAACTCCCCAGGATTAGAGATAGTTCGATTCAAAGAACAAGCATCGGCAGAGCCTCCAGCGGAGAGTCTGCTTGCGAAAGCAGTTACCCCAGATTCACTTAAGGAAATTAAGGAAGGTTGTTGCTGAAGAGTCCAAGCGAAAAAAGAGTGAGTATCTAACAAAACAACCTCAGGAAACACATCTTCAAAACTGGATCTATAATGAAAGAAGACAATATTACGAAGAGAAAATGGCTATGTACCCCATACCTCATGCCGAAGAGTTAATGGGTAAGGTAGCAGAAAAGGCAAAAGCGTTAGCTTATCGGGATCTGATTCAGTTAGCCAGACAACGTGACGAGAAACGACCACTCAACATTAGAATTCACCCCCCACAGAAAGCAAAAAGGGACAAGTGCTCCGTCGTGGAGGCAGCATCCATTATTTTCACACTCCCGCCGAGATCGTCTCGCGACTCAAGCTGCTGATCGAAAAGCAGCCTAAAAAATGATCTCAGATGAAATAAAACCACGAAGAGCCCTTCACGAGTATATCGACGTACAATCGTAGGTGGATTTTTATCCACGCTGTCTTCTTCCGTACGAGCAGCCCTTCCAGGCATTCCGCCAAAGCCGCACCGATTACTCTCAAGGCAGCCGAAGCGGCAGCTACAGGAGCAAACTCTCCTGAGTGAACGGCGGAAGGACAAAAAAAAAATAACCAGCAAAATCATCCCACGGGAAACTGTGCTTCCTGCAGCACCGATGCCCGCAGATCTGTCTAGGAAGGATAAAACAGACTCTTCCAAACACGGCCAGGGTCCTCAGCAGTCGACTCGAATGAATTTTACAGGACCTGGATAGAAAGGTACAAAAAAAGGTAAAAAGATTATGGTCATTTTTTATAACACTCATATAGCATAGCATAATGTATTCGAGATTCACCCCCGATTATCTTCATCTCAACGATGATACTCCCGTGGATGATTCCACCATATAGTACGAGTACATGGAGTATCAGGATACCAACATCACTAATCTCAACGTAAGTCGGCTTAATACCAACTGGACAATCAGACCGTGGAAGAAATCAAAGACTATTTATCTCAATCCAGCACCATCCTGAACTTAACAATGTACAGCGATGACTACATGCAATCGTGCGCTGCAAACATGTGATGGTTCAGAGATACCAACAAGGGAGATGCGCTGAGCAACAAATTTCGCACGGGTACACCCCCAGCCAATGCCGCTGTGCTGACTCCGACAGAAAGAGCTAACGTTATTGTCTACAGACCAGCAGCTGCAGGAGCAGATGAACATATTTTAGCCGACATGACAGCCATCTCGGCAGGATCGGCTGCGGTGAGAACCGCTATCGCCTCTGCTCTGGCACAGGCAGGTACCTCTACCTTCAACGTGGGATTCACCGCTCGATGAGCTCTCACAGATGCCAGCCAGGATATCTGCATGATGCTTCCTCTCAGCAGCATCTACTGCGTATGTCGAGATATTAGTACCATCTTCAGAGGTGTCAAACACACGCTGATGCTGGAAAGAGAGTTACCCGCTCAATACATGTTCAGAGCAGAGGAAGTCGATGATGGACAATTCACCATGACATAGTTGTCCTTGTAGATGCACAAAATCATACCATCAACCACGCACATGCTTGAACTGGAATCGACGTTAGCCCGATTTACGAAGAAACTGTACTTCGAACAACGTAATAATTTCTCGCGGCTCAGACCACCACCTTGTGGAGAGTCGCTACCGTTATAGGCAGCGATCTTCCCAAACACGTCTTCGTCACCTTTCAGTTGATCTCACATTGTAACGATCTTCAACCACGAGCTCAAAACGAGCACATCTTTAAAATCTCAGTCTGTCTCGCATTCACGTCCGCATCAACTCCAGACAATATCCAGACCGAGAACTCGAATGCAAATTTGCTTCTGGCATATGGAATTATTCTCTCTCGTACATGATGCTGGTGGAAACCATGCAGAAGTATCAAGACATGGATACAGGCAGGCACATCTCGCTGGACGATTTTGCTCACTTGTATCCCATCTTCCACTTCGGTGTCTCCAAACATTCCTAACGTCTCAAAGGCTCTCTTGCTGACATCAAGATCCCATGGACTATCGCTCCAGGAGCCGATTACCTCTGTTACGCTCTGGTCACCTCAGACCGATTCATGACGCTGGACGAGCTCAATGAAAAAATGAATATCCTTGTATAGACATCATCCCCAGAAAAAAGTCATCTCAACGTCGCAGACCTGAGGGAGGTTTCCTTGCCACCACCATCAATTCCGTTCGTCAAGACCATATCTCTCAAGTTATTTGCTTCTCTCCTTGCACCGTTAGGACTTCCTGCAGCCACAGGGGCCATCACCAGAGCTACTCAAAAGGCAGTCATGGGTCGAGACAACAGGAGAGGACGGCAAAAGACCACGAGAAAACGAAAAAGAGAATAGCATTTTATATAACGTCATATCGTACGTTCCAGTCGAAGACAGGCAGTCCCCACATCAGAAGCAAAGTAACGCGGTGGCAGCCATGCACAAAAGACCTGCCTCCATACGACGGAAAGCCTCAGCACTAATCGGACCCGATCGGCTCATGTTGACCCAGCGTCAAGCCATTGTTCTGAACTTGTCTGCCTCTCAGCTGTCCAGACAAGAAGAACTTAACGGACCTCTGTTAGCGGGCATCGCTGGATTGTTACTGCCCGGATTACTCGGCCTCGGAAAAGGACTCGAGCTGCCGGGAACTACGAGGGACAAGGCCATGGGATAAAAGGTCTGAAACAACTTCGATCTCGAGAATCTCTTAGGATCAAGCGTTCCCCATTTCCGAGGTGTCTTTTCTAAAGATCAACTTCCTGAACAGATGACCTTCGACGAGAGCTACGTCATTAATCTCCAAAATTATTACGATGGACAGGGCAAGCACTGGGTCGCTATCGTCAACCCTCCTCATTTGAACGAGGTGGAATATTACGATTCGTTTGGTTTACCTCCTCCCGATGAAGTTGTGTGATATCTCCACACAGTGCATTAAAAGCGGTGTATTACTCGTGACAACTTCAAGACGTCAACGATAGGACCTGTGGATGCTACTGTGTAGACTACATCCAAAAAGACATCGAGGACACTCTCCCGTCGAATTGGTTTTATCACTTTTTCCAAAATAATATCCACTCCTCAAATAACCATCATGGACTCGTGGTGCCTCAAGTCTAAAGCCAAAACGTGGAATGTCGATCACGTCGAGGTGGTAAGCCAGAATCATCACCGCATGATCAAATTGAGGTGTGCTGTGTGTGGTTCTAAAAAAGCACTCACTGTCACCGGTAAAGCTTTGTGTCATGACTTTGTATACAAAATGCACCATTGCAGACACTGCAAGGACCTTCGCGTAGAATGAAATATGTGCGTGGGAGAATGTAAAGGATGTGGACATCGACAAATTCTCGAGGGAGCCATGGATGTCCAATGCTTTCATCGGAAAATTTCCCAAATCTCAGGGTGGATGGACGTTGCCATGGAATCCCCTAGAACAACAACTGGATGAACATGATCAGCCACTGCCAGGTCAGGAACCCTACAACAGTGTCGATGCCATAGCGATGCACAACAATCTCTATTACCGAGATCATCCCGACGATAAAGCGGAATGTGATTCAGTCATGCTGAGGGACTTAAAAGAACTAAAGCCTAAAATTTTCAGAGAACGCATAGACAGAACTCTCGTGCATGGCATCATTTGCACTAAACATAAGACAGGATTCCAGGCATAGGCGTACGCAGTACATCAGAAGCACTGACAAAGGAACTACATAAACGCGCATGCCGTAGACGTAGACGAGATATGGTCAGCAGATCTCGTCGATATGAGAGATTATAGCGCGTACAATGATCGTTTACATTATCTTATGACCGTCATCGATGCCTTCAGTAAATATGCCTGGGTCATTCCTCGCAAAAACAAAAATGAAACTTCTATCGTGGAAGCGCAGGATAAAATAGTAGGTACACGAAAGCTTCATAAACCGTGGGAAGATCATGGAAGTGAATTTTATAACAAAACCGTCTCAGATTGGCTTCAAAAAAATAACACCTCCTTGTACAGCACCCATAATCCTCTCAAAACCTCTGTCGTCGAACTTTTTAACAGAACTAAAAAATCGCACGTGGAAGAGATTCACCAGTGATAATACCGACCGATACTTAAATTTTCTGCCAGACCTCGTCGACCAATACAATCATACCTGGCATCGAAGTATTCGAATGACTCCAGCAGAAGCCTCTTCCATAAAACCAAAAACGACAGGTCGCGGAGGTCTTATATTTGATCCAAATTTAAAGTAAGGAATCACGTCAGAATCAGTGACAAAAATCCACGTTCGGAAAAGTATACACTCCTAATTGGACTGAAGAAATCTTCGTCGTCGATACCGTTCAAAAATCCATTCCCATCACCTACAAGGGCCTTTGTACGAGTAGGAATTACAAAAAACATGAAAAAGTTCTCTCTACCTGAGGTAAAACAGCGCTTGTCAAGTGGTTTGGCTATCCTGAACAATTCAACTCCTGGATTCCCACCGCTTCCTTGACTAGGATAGCGCCTCCGAAATAATCTTATCATACTCCTCCATCAAGCTCTTCCCAGAAACTGTCTTACATTTCGAAGCATGCTCGTGAAGACCTATCTTTTCAAAAATGAGCTTAAATACGTACTCAGATTTTATGAATTTTACATGATCCACCAACTGAACTCGAGTCATCTTATTCAGCCAATAATAAAACTCATTTCACTGAGACTCTGACAAATGAAAACGCTTCAACTTATTTTTGATGTAATACTGCTGATTGTATCACTGCACTCGATGCTGATGGCTGTGACTAGGCTTCACCCACTCCTCCTCCTCCCCTTCACTCTCTTCGCAATAGATCATCACAGGCACATAATTCAGATCCTTATTCGCATACGCTATCAACTTCATGGCACGCTTCAGCCCTTTCTGAGACTCCTCTTCACTTAACTCAAACCCTGGATCATGGCTGTCCTCACTCAGTCCCAACTTCTCTACACCCCAGGGATAACACGGAAGAGACATCTTCGCTATACAAAAAACACATCTCTAACAGAAGAAAAAAGACATCACGAAGTGAGACAGAACCCCCTTAAAAAGTGAAACAGAACCCCACCCTCTTCGGTAAAAAGTGAACCAGAACCCCCATCAGGAACAAGTGAAACAGAACCCCCATAACCCAGTAGTAGAGTTCTATGGGGTTACTCACTCACCTAGACCAAGTCGTGCACTAGGTGAGCCAGAACCCTCATTCGTTACTACTACTTCCGCTTAAAGAGGAAGAAAATCCTCTTTCATTAATAGATTTTCTTCCTTTCTTCCTTTTGCTTTCATTCATGTATATCTTTCTCACTTAACTAAACAGCGACATATCGAGAGAGAGAGAGAGAGAGAGAGAGAGAGAGAGAGAGAGAGAGAGAGAGAGAGAGAAAAAGAATATATGTATAGTATGTATCAATGATATACCACGAGATGTATAAATTTTTCATTAAAAGGAAAAGAAGCTTGCTGAGTTTCCTTTTAATGAAAAATTTATACAACGAGTGGTATATCATTGATACAGCGTACATACTGTACATATATTTTATTTATATCACATACAAATACATATATTTGCCCTTTGACCGGAGTTCAGATTTACTACAGGCAGCCGTGTATTGTCCTAGTGAATGAACTCCTCACATCCCCGAGTGTGTCCGCTACAAAATGTAGTTCTATGCCTTTAGTGGCTATTTACAATCACCTCTGCATATTGATAAGTTGATTGTTTTCTTTTCATGGTTTCTATTTTTCTCCACATTGATTAAATCAATATAATACACACTTATGATTTAAACATGACAGATGATTTTAATGATAAAAGTAGAGCAGTAGCAACACTTGGATAGCCATTCAGATACCGGCGCATGGAAATTAATGTGGAATAGAAACTAAGCCAACTGACGAACCAACAAGAGGTAAATAAAATATTTTAATATATTTACAGTTGATCTAAGTCATTATTCTGCTTTAGCAACAGTACAACCGACCACAAACTCTCTCTCTCTCTCTACTCTCTGACTTAACTTTTACCATCATTCATAAGTCCAGAGATATCGTGGAATGACAAACGAAAATCTTCTACATTCGCCATTCCATAGATTTTAGCCCGTATCCTGCTACGATGGACAAGAGAGAGAGAGAGAGAGAGAGAGAGAGAGAGAGAGAGAGAGAGAGAGAGAGAGGGGGGGCCTTTGAACATTTTCATATTTAAATAATAATAATCGATTTTTTAGACCATTATGGTATGTTTAAGAAAAAAAACAACAAAACAGAACATTAAATATATCATAGTATGTGTACCACGTATCCGAGGAATTTACTGGTTTGCAACTTTGTATCATTGATAAACACTGTAGATAAATCCCAAGGAAAGTGCAGATGTATCGTTACGACGAATCATATTCTTGTAGGTTACTTGGTGTAATTTCTATTTGAAGGTTTTAATCCAGCCCAAATTCCTTTACTCTCTTATTCCACATTTCTGCGCAGTTTGTCCGTTATGCATGAGAGGGGAGGGGAGAACAGAAAGCAGAAAGGATTGTGATAAAAATGTGTACCATATTAAATTCATTTAGAATACGGGGATTATTAATACTTTTCATCGTTATTTTCATACGTCACTAGTGACTAATTTGTGGAAATTGATCATTGATCTAGAATCAACTGCAGACGCTCGCGAGAATGTTTATATATGCGTATTATTGCGCCATGGGCGGATCAAAATTTGATACACCAATAGTATTGGTATATCAAATTGCTTTATACCAACGCTTTAAATGCATGTTATTTTTTAATGTATGTGGTATATATATATATATATATATATATATATATATATATATATATATATATATATATATAGAGAGAGAGAGAGAGAGAGAGAGAGAGAGAGAGAGAGAGAGAGAGAGAGAGAGAGAGAGAGACTGTTTTCTTTCATGCAAAATACGTGATTTTTTATAATTTGCCTTGTACCTTTTCCTGCTTGCAAAATTGAACTCAACCAGAATGAGACGCTATTAGTCACGACTGATACAAACAGCCCGTCTATTTCAACCCGAAGCTTGGAATTATAAATATTGATTTTAGTGTCCCGTGTAAATCTATTGTATCAAGTCAAACTTGCGCTCACTGACTGGTATGCTAATGAATGAATGCTAATCAATTATGCGCAAGATAATAATCGATTTGAAAAGTAACTCGGACGGCAGATACCAAGCAGCGTCGAATGCCATAGCAACAATGAAAGCTGCCTTCACCAGCAGACATTTGTGTTGCGTGATTATTTAAATACAGGTGGCAGAATCAGTTTATTTTCTGGGCGATTTGTTTTTCGTGAAATGTCAATTTTTTCTGAATGATTGTGTGTTTGGTGATATAGCATTAAGTCAGGTAGGTAATCGAAAATATGTACACATTAATGTGAGCGAACGAGATACGTATACTGGTAAATAGGAGGATTGGGTTGGGGTTAACAGATAAAACTAGCTATTCAAAAATGACGTAAGCATATGTTCATAACACAGGTTTAAACATCTGAATCTTTGATCTTACAATATGCTTGAAATTTGATAATAATAAAGTACTAGTTGGATAATATTATCTTTGACAGATATCCCATTGATACTCATTTAAATTTCGATAACTTGAAGCCGTTTAACAAGCAATTCAGCATTCGATGTCTGTATTTGCAAAACTGACCATTTTTAAAGAAGAAAAAATACCTAATGCTTGAAAATACAAACGTAGACGGCAGCAATGACTAATTCTTTTAAAGAAATTGTGTTATCTGTGTAAACGATGCGTTTCAAATTTCTATTATCTAAAATGTGACACTCTGAAAGTGACCTATGTATGTATGTATGTATGTATGTATGTATGTATGTATGTATGTACACACTTAAATATATGTTTTATTGTGTACATATGGTTCAGATAGGCATGTGTGTATGTACGCATGTGTGCACGCGAATCTATTTATATCTGGGTCTGTCTGCATGTATGTGTTTTATTATCATTTTGTTCAAGTCTCTGTCAAGTTTCTGTGTATATCCGTTTTCACTTCTATGTCTATTTTATTAGTCCATCCTGTCATTGGTCTACTCGCTCAATGAATTAAGCTTTATCTTTATTTTTAAGCCTGTACTTCACATTTCCATTTCAGAAAACACCCCAAAAATTGTCATCGCCGTTGTGTGTGTCACCATGCTGGTGGCGTTCCTTATTATATACGTCATCCTTAGGTGAGAAATATAAACAGACGGACGGACGAAAAAGTAATGTGTCAACAGAAAAACAGATCTTCAACAAAAACATTTTTAATCATAATTTTTACACAAGTTAGCAACATTGCTGTTAATCTCAACTGTGACAAAGCTATTTCATGAGGTTTATCATAATCATTAACTCGTTGGATCTTCTTCTTCGTCTTCTACTTCTTCTTCCTATCATTATTATTATTATTATTATTATTATTATTATTATTATTATTATTATTATCAGGTGGATGAGATGGGAAAAGAATCTGAGAAGTATGACTTGGAAGATTGCCTATGATGATTTGAACTTTAACAGTAGAAAAAGAACAAAATCTTTTTCTGTAAGTCTTATTACGTGTTATCTACAGTTTATACTCGCCTGTAAGTACAGTCCAACTGCAGACAACATAGACCATGATATCCCGTCGCATAATATGCCGGCATATCAGGTTCTGCTTTTGTTCAACTGATTAGTCCCAACAAGCTGCATAGATCCAGATCTGCCAACGCATTGCGCGATGACCTAGGTCTATGCAGTTTACATCTTTTAAGCGAGTACATACTGTATTCTGTGCGATTGTAATTACGATTCATAATTGGAATAATATATACAAAATATTTATGATACATAATGGTTTTGATTAGTTTTGTTTTCATCTATGGCCAATTTTTAAACCTTTATTTGGTATTACGGTATTGCAAAATATTAGACTTAACTGGAAAATGTGACCGATTGGGAAAATTTTATAAATCATATTAAACCTGGCTGAATTGAAAACCATTGTTTCAAGCTAATTTTAAAAACTGTTTGATGTATATGAATTTTATCATTTTTCCGTCTTGACTGATTAATGGAATACCAGTTCAGCAACAATCCACACTCTAACCAATGCAAATTACAGCTTATGTCTAAGAAGGTGTTCATTTAAAAATTTGCAGTCAGTATCGGGCAATTTACTGAGGAGAACTGGTAGTCTTGACAAAGAAAAAGAAAAACATTCGGAGTATCAAGACCAAATTGGTTCTATTGGGAACCTATCCTTGACCAGGGGCAAGCTATTCACTGCCGTTGCTTTTCTGAACGGAGACAATGTAGCCGTAAAAAGGGTAAACAAGAAGAAAGTCACCTTAGACCGGAAACTACTATTAGAGATGAAGACGGTATGCACCTCCTTTACTGAAGATTTCGACGGTAACAAGCGTATGGTCGTTGTATCTCCTCGATTATACTTCCTTGTACTTATCATTAAGCTAGATAATTTGCCACCAGACTGGCATTTATGTAATGATATATAAAAGGTGGGCATGTATTTCATTTAGTTTTCTTATAAACAAGTTTTATTCTAAGGTATAAAACGTAGTCGACATATTTGTTTCATATTGTACAAAATAATATTTCCAAAATGGAGTGATAGAAATGATGATGTTGCCCGCAACATTGTTAACATTTGTCAATAATCATTAAAATATTCATCGGAATAAAAGTGAGAAAAGAAATCACATTAATATGAAAGTACTTTTCTGCTTATATTTGAAAATTGTTACTCATTTTAAGTGATTGGTACAAAAGTATCTTTCAATCCATTTTACGTTTAAGCCATACGCATACTTTATATTTACATTAAAGATGACAAAATTAAAACACGCAAATCTGACAACACTCATTGGAATATGCACCGATCCAGGGAACGTTTGTGCGGTTTGGGAGTACTGCCAGAAAGGAAGTATACAGGTAGGAATCTTATAAGTCTCATTCGCTATCTAAACGTTACTATGACCCATTTTAACACTTTCCACCCAAGAAAATTATTTCAATGAAAATTCGCTTCTTATCTTCATGTGATAACAAAGGCGCAGTTTATCTGTATAAATTAAAAAAGAACAAACGATTTTTCATTACAACCGCTAACAATTAGGTGTCTTTTATATCTCTACTATTTCTGCTTCTACTACTAGATAATACATTTTCTACTACTACCACCACCACCCGCAACTGCTGTTGCTACTTGTACTACTTCCACTATTACTATGACGACTTGGAATAGGACGACAAGGACGACATCCAATGGTTACAGTATTTTGACTATTCCAATTACTTTTATTGCAACTTGTTTAATCAAGTATTAATGTGCGTGAGGAGCTAAAATAAAATAGGGTTTTACCTCCTTACAAAAGGCTAGTAGGGCTTATGCAAACAATTACATGCCTCTTAGTATACTCAGTATTATTCCTAATATTCTAGACAGAGAAATATATGTTCAGCTTGAAGACTGTTTAACTAAGAATAACTTACTCTATGAAATACAATCTGGTTTCAGGGAAATCTGTTTTGTTGATAAAAACATCTTTTTGATCATAAAATAAAATTTAGATGCCCTAAGGTTTCTATACCTGAATGAAGATGCTCGACTTAGGAATAGCTTCGACAAAACGAATCATAACATATGGCATTTTAAAAAAAAACTATAGGATTATGAGTTACGTCCGTTTAGTAGTTACTAAATTACGAGTTACGTCCGTTTAGTGGTTGCTAAATTGAGTGGTCATATCTCAAAATTATCTGAGTAAGACAGTCTGCGTCCATTTTGGTTCAAAGTGAAAAGTAAAACAATGCAGAGAATTCAAAATAGCATGTAATGGCAAGAAAATCATGTTCAGAAATGTATTAAATACATAGGTATCTATATAAATTACTTACTTTGGGATCAATGCAAAGTCAACAGTATACCAAGAATAAGAGAATCTATGTTGGGGTTTGCACAGTCGCTGGATTACATTATTTGTCTACCCTCTTTGCATAGCCTCGTGGGGTAACAAATAATGTAATCCCGCGAATGGGATTTTCTTGTCTTAGTACAAATACCGACATAGATTATTTTTCTCACCTAATTTTTTCCAATTAAGTTAAATTGGCCCTGCACTTTTGCAATTCAGTTAGCAGATTCACAACACAGTATTCATTAGATACTCAATCAGGTGCTTCTCAATCATTAAAAAGTTCATCTGGTTTTGTAGTCTTTTATGAAACTCTGAATAATTATCTAAGTAGAATCTAGCTATATATGCTGTATTTAGAAATAAGTTCTACGTATGAGAAAAAAAGAAACAAAAAACCCCCATTTGATATTATTACTGTATTATCATATTCAATCGATGGATATCAAAATAACAATAAGCAATTAATATCATTTATACGGAAAACTTTTCACTTTCATCAGTTCCAATTTGTAAAATGTTTTATGGTGGCAACGGTACGATACATTAGGCCCACAATACTGGGTACACACTACCGGACAGTTTTAACTAAGTGTATGGTGACGGAAGAGATTTCTAATTCAAGACATTCTTGGAAATTAATATTTTCTTTCGTCGAAATATGGGAATTGTTGCTATTACTAGTGCATTGATACGATACATAGAAATCTTCTTGTGGAATAGCGTGTGGACTGATGAATGAACCACTCTGATTGGTAAGTGCTGGTTTTTTCATTTGTTGATAATGTTTGATTCAATAGGCACTGTTTGGGGGTATTTGACCCAGTTTGAACTATGTGGGTCGGACATAACCCATTTCTGGTTGTTGCCGGCTTTGCAATGGTTTTTGAGAGAGTTTGGATTTGTTGTAGTCAGTGATGTGTATAGTCTGTGTGCCTATTACAGTGTTTTCTGTCATAGTTCGTTTCACACAGCATCGCGAATTTTATCCTATCTGTAGCTCAGTAAATTTTCAGGTCAGCGTCATTAAATATAGCTAACAGTGTCTAATTCACTTGACACGAAATATTTAAAACTAGTTATGTACTTCTAGCTATATTTAATGACGCTGACCTGAAAATGTTCTGAATTAGGCCTACAGATAGGATAAAATTCCCCGTGCTGTGTGGGAACGAATATAGTTTCTAGCATAATACCAAATAGTTTGACTTCGTGTGTCCATCCAAATCTTTGGTATTGTGTGTTCTCCAAGTTGGAGAGATCTTACGTTGCTGTATGGGTGTTTTGTTATAGATCTGTTAATTGTTGTCATTTGATTTTGTAACAACTCCGCCAGGCACAAGAGAAGACTGCAAGGGTTTCTTCTTTTAAAAGTTTTTCCTAGCGCGTAAACACCACGACTGAGACGATCTGACTGAGACAACCAGACTGAGGTAAGAAAAGTAAGGTTAGCAAAACAGCTAGATTTCACTCTCGCATGTGTGAGAAAAGTAAAGACCAAGTTAAAGGTTCTCGATAGACATAGGCAATGGCTATCACTGAAAACCAGAAAAAATAAAATAAATATTATGTTCTGCTTTAATACAATGTACTTTTAATCATACATGCTCTCCTTGGTTGGATGGAATTGATAACATATCCCAAAACAAACTCCAAATAGCGCAGAATAAAACTGTACGATGTATCAGTAACCTTGAACACAGATCAAGCATCAGACAGTATGAACATGAATTCTAAACGTGGAGGGCAGAATGATACATTTAAGACTAAATCATGCTCAGAAGACTTTTTAAAGGAGAAATATTCATCTTTCATAAGCCACAGTTTTGTGAAAATCTGTTATCAGTAGTAAAGGGGAATGGGGTTTCTGGACCACTTTTCTTGACTGTGATCTTTATGCCGAAAAATGTTTTTTTTTTACTTTATGAGTGTTCTGGACCAAACGCAGAACAATTGGAGGTTCTGGACCACTTTTTATAATGTGATCTTTATAGGGTAAATGTGTGTTCTGTACCACTTTTTCTTGAATGTGACAAATGTGTATTGTGGTCAATCGCAGAAAAATTGGTGTTCTGGACCATGCATGGGAGTGATATGTATTTTGTGTCAAACGCAGAAAAAAATAATGTGTGTTTTGTGTGAAATGCCGAAAAAGAAAAATTGGGGGTTATTGACCAGGTATTGGAGTGATGCGTGTGTATTGTATCAAATGCCTGAAAGTGTATGTTTTTGATCATGTGCGTAGAATAGGTATTTTTGTTACCTGATGTTTTAATGTACAAAGGCTAATGCTGAGATACCTTCAGCGCAGTATCTTTTATCATGAAAGTTCCATAATCCTTTTTGATCATAAGCAATGTGAATATCCTATGTCGATCTGACTTGAATATTCTCATGGTGTAATAATGGAGATTTCCATCAACGGGGTCTCTCTAATGATCGAACGTAGCAATGTTATCGACGATGGGTTTTCTGACGCCTTTGGATTTTTTCTTCACAGCTATATTATCAATTTTGATACAGTATATTTTTGATCGCAGTCTGATGAACTCTGCTATGGGTGCACCATTAATTTCATCCTTGAGCTTTCCTATGACCTTTTAATTGTCTGCGCATTAAAACGGACTATCACGTGGGTAGGCACTTAAATCAAAAAGCTCTTTGTGGCTAAACATAACCTGCTAAATATCCTGTGTTTCAGACTCGTAGATGAGTGAGTCGGTATCAGTGATGAGCAGACTAGCGCGATCTCTGTATATCGGTTTGACAAATCCATAATGGAAATCGAGCATAAGCATTTTAGAAAGATCGAGTATGGCGGCTCCAGCGTAAACTTGTTTGTTTAGTTTCAGATTGGTTTTTCTCGACTCGATAACTGTTAAATCTTCATAAAAGATTTTCATGTGCATGAAAGTATCATCTGAGACAAGTTCGTCACGTAGACTCACGTAGTTAACTATTTCAATGTTTCTGCGTTTTTTCTAGTGTTTACAATTGTCTTTCTGAATAGCTATTGTTCATGAACTTGAAGAAATCCTTTTCGAATTCTGTGGTGGTTTTGGCTCTCTGTTCATGTTTTCGACTTGTAAAGTATCTGAACAGCTTTTGTGTTTCTTGACAATAACACAAAGTCGCGTGCTCGTCCAGCTTTTCCTACGGCGAAAAACACTGCAAGCATCTGTAGCAAAAATAGGCTTGTAATCGTGTTTAGTGTACTGTGATCTGCACAGACGACTAAATTCCTTCATCCAGATGAAATATGATTTAAAGTAAAGTAGGTTAATACTGTTTTGATGAGCCGATTTTGAAATCAGCAGAGATTATGTTGTTAATTCTCAGATCACATTGTAAAACAAGGGATGGTCATTATTCAAGTCAGCACAATACCAGCTGAACAATCAGTCCATTGAGGAGATTAATGACTATTTACCACAGGCCAGTACGATACTTAATTTAATTGTGTTCAGCTATGATTACATGAGATCGGATGCTACCTATATTTGGTGGTTAAGAGACTCTAAAAGCTGTGCTGCGACGAGTACAGAATTTGCTGCCACCGCAGATATACCTTCAGCAGCCGCTGTCGCTAATGATGCTAATGTGACAGGAGCTAATTTCAGAGTCAGTTTTGCTTTTGCACGTCATGGCATGTACAATGTGGGATTTGCTTCACGGCGATCTCTCACTGATTCTAGTTGTGAAATTTTTATGAAGCTTCCTCTGAGCAGCATTTTTGGAATATGCCCTGATATCCACACGGTGTTCAGAGGTGTTAAGCATACTCTCATTCTGGAAAGAGATTCTGCTACACAATACATGTACAGAGCAGGTTGGGCTGGAGCTGCAGCGGATGGTCAATTTACCATGATTTTGCTCGCATTGTGGATGCCTAAAATCGCACCTTTAGCTGCTCAACGCGCTCGAATTAGAAGCTACTCTTGCTCGATTTACTAAACCAATCTTTACGTTGAGCAAAACTGAATTTACATGCAACAATTTCCTCAGACGCATTTAACCACATCGTGAAGAGTGGCAACTAATCCAGGTAGCGAGCTTCCAAGGGACGTGTTTGCGGCATTTCAGCTGACGGTAGTGCGCGATGACCATACCGGAAACAAAGCATGTGTTTGACCCACTCCTCAGGAGCCGAATTCACGTCCGTATCAGTTCAAGGCAATATCCAGAACAAGAACTTGAATGTAATTTCAACCCCGCCACCAGAAATTACTCACGTGCATACATGATGCTTATCGAGGACATGCAAAATACCAGGACACGGATACTGGCACGCAGGTATGGTTGGATGATATCGCTACCTTGTGTCCATTTTCCATTTTGATGTGTCTAAACATTCGACGCGTCTCAAAGACTCCCCAGCTGATATCGAGATTCGATGAACTCTTGGTAATCATGGTGCGGATTACGTCTGTTATGCATTGGTGACATCAGACAGATTTATGACGCTGGACGTGCTTAACGGAAAAATGAAAGTAATCGTCTAAAAGACGATACATTGCGTAACCGGAAATGCATGGCATTTCTGACACTGATAGCAGTGCTGGAAATGTTTTACACGATAAATTGTGTAAACCGCTTTCATACAGCAATGCCTCAGAAACGCTGTCGCAAGAAGCAGCAGAGAGGGTGAACCCTACAACTTTTTGCTCGACCCCGTAAGCAAAAATAAAGGTTCCTACAGAGGCTGAAAAAACAATGTCAATAACGTTAAACCAACGTCTCTAACTTGTCTATGTACGGTTACCGTTTTAGTTAGCTCAGTTTTGTTAAAGCATTATTGACTATTTTTTTAAAAATTTTTATGCGATTTCATTTACTTGTCTGGTCACTCAATTGTTGTCGTTCACCCTCTCTGCTGCTATGAATTAAACAGCCAGTATAGATATTATTAATAAATGAGTATTGGAGAACCACATTCAGCTAGATTAGCTCGAGAGTGACTAGAGGCAATTAGAAAATATCTACCCGTCCGTGATTTAGTTAAACAACAGTTACAATCTCGTCAAGAGTCTCAGGTGGAATTTGAAGAGGATACAAAACAATTATTTAAACCTATCACTGAGACTACTAAAGGCATTCTACCTGTGTTAGAGAAAACCGCTGAAGCAACTGGAAAAATAGCAGAGCGAACAAAACAGACAAAAAGAATTTTACGTGGACTTCCAGCCGAAATAGTTGCTACGATGCCAGTCCCGGAAATACCTGAGGATGAAGATCAGCCTGGAGGTGCTGAAGCACC
>JAECUM010021664.1:0-69789 GCA_016617855.1 Megalonaias nervosa | reverse complement strand
TCTGATTCTGATTTATTCATGATTTATTCCGATAATAATATTTATTTTATTTTAAATGATCAAAATTCAACATCGTTATGTTGGTAGTAATAGTAGATGAGCTGTTTCTAAGATACCCCCTTACCCCGACAAAACATGTTTTGTCAGAAATATGCTAGAAAGCCTTATCAAAAGTCATTATTTTGAGCTGATAAAATGTCAACATAGAAGCGTTTTGGAGGGGGAATGGGGTTCTCTGAGATAGATACCTCATTTACTATTACTACTTTATATACCTGGGCAGCCAATTTTGCCAGTTAGCGAACTGATTTAAAAGTTACTTCGAAGCAAAAACATCAGGACAAAGAAAACACAGTCTTATGCCTACGTGTGTGAATCAAGTATGGTTGGTTTTTGCAACCAAGATTTGCCAGACCTTACCTGAAATAAACTTTAAAGTACATTCAAATCACAAACAGTACCTACAGTACCTAAGGGTCAATAAAAAATATTTAAACAATATTAGGCTAGGGATTGTTTGTCTGTAACAATGATAACACTGTCTTGGTTTAATTGGCAGTAAAGCCATTAGATCAAACTGAAGAAGGTAAAAAAGGAGAAAAATTCGGGTACAGTCGAACCTGTCGTAGGTAGCCATCTCTTATAAATGAGAAATATTGCTTCATAATACATTTTCTGGGCCCTAATTGTTGCAATTAAGATCGAATTATTGTACAAACATCTTTGTAATTGCTTTTATATCGTGATTGGTTTCCATATGCAAGAAAAAAAAATCATTTGATATACAAAATTAGTTTAAACAGAAAACCTGACTTTTCGAATTTATTGCAGTCGAACCTGTACTGTCACAATGTTATCACATCAACTTCAAAATAAAACCCAGAAGAAATAATTCTTGACTCTTAAAAGTGCGCATATATAACTGAAATTTTATATGCTCGTATTTCCTAAATAATCTGAGTCCCTAAAGAATCAGATGTATGCCACAAGAGGTAAATATCTGTATAGCAGCTGTAATAATAGCATCGAATTAAAAACCGGATACGTCGTTTAAAATCTAATTAGCAATGTAGATGTTTATCATGGCATTAAAAATGACCCTGTATCAATTTCCCACGTTGTATGCGCAGTATCAGGATCTGTGTGCCGCCAATCTATTTTTCTGTGATGCCTGTACTGCTTCTTTTCTGGCATAACTGATAATGTAAAGGGATAAACAAAATATGACAAAATATGGCGCACGGATTATAGGTAGGCGCACGGATTACATGTAGACGCACGGATTACAGGTCGGCGCACAGATTACCGGGGGAAAAAAAACGACATAAAAAAATGCAATACTGTTGTGTCAAAGCAGTGCAAATATTGATCTGGAACTCTTACATGGCTGGACCGGTTCCGGTTGGTTTGATACATCAGATGGTTTCCAAAATCAGATTGGCGTATGGCTTTCGGTCTGTCTTTCTGTTCTTATAAAACGCTTTCTGTCCCCCTTTGGAAGTAACACATACATAGTTTATACGTTGTGCATTCTTTTTTAACTCTTTCACAATTCTTATAAGAATAAAATTACGTTGTTTGCAAATCACAAACATTTGCCTGAGCACATAGGGAAGGCTTGGATTCCGCGAACTCGAACGCTTCACTCATGCCACGACAAACCTGAAACCATCGCAAACAGTGCAGGATTCCTACATATAGCAATACAAGGAGTTGTTACGAAAAAAAAAAAGAAACGAAGAAAATATTATTTTCAAGGAATACTATGTTATGCCAACTCGCCTGCTGCAGAATACAACATTGGTACTTACAGGAGTACGAATGGTAGGTTAGCGCAACCCACTTCTTGCACTGAAGAGTATTTTTGCTCACTACAAGTTGGGGTTGGGGCTTGTTGGGGGTGGGTGGGGTAACGCCATTTTTAACACATGATAGGCTATACATGGCGGCCAGTATATTTGGTGGAGGGATAACACGAGAAGACGTCGGGAAGAACCACCGACCCATGGGAAGCTACTAGAATGCTTTCTAACATACCCACTCTGGTCTAGCCGAGACTCGAACTCACGCAGACAGGGGTGAGATGTATGTCTGTGTTCCGTAAAGGCTAGCGCCTTAGATCTCTCTGGCAACCGGGGCCCCTCGCTCACGACAAATCATCGACATACGTTAAGTGTAAATTCGAGCAAAAGTATGCTATAAACAGAGACTGAAGTAAAAGCTTTACATATCCAATGGATTAAGAAAAGAAGGATGTTTCATTAAAGTATTCTCCCTTAGTTCACTTCTTCCTTGAATGGAAACACAACAGTGAGAGTGAAATGGGACTATACAATAATTTAAGGAACGAGAAAAGCTGGTTACCGTGACCTGCTTTCGGTGGCGGATATAGGTACTTTCCAATCTGAAAGTGTCATAGGATTTATGACTGTACAAACTGTTCATTGTTATGTTAGTAGTATATGGGGCGACTGGGGGTCTGTAGTTTTGTTAGTGGTAAATTTGGTCGTTTGCACTATAGGGTCTGTGGAAATTTAACATGGGAATGTCACCTGGAGGTCAATGGGAATTGAACATTGGTGACGTCATGAGCTTTATAGGGTCAAAACTATTTATAGGGTGAAATGTATTTATAGGGACAAAGGGTTGATAGGGACAAACATAGACACATAAAGAAGCAAACAAATACACGTCCAAACAAAGAAGATGGAAACACACAGAAAAGAGGACAAAGATATTCTAAAGGAAGATTCACAGACAGAATAATGATTCCAAAAAGAAAAGTCTATTGTATGGGTACAAAACATTTATTCAAATGTATACATGGGCTCTATGACCTGTGCTTTGGTCTAAGCACTATCCATTTAATACATGCAAATTTGGACATGGAACAAACATATTCACAAGTTATCTATTTCTTGATTCTGGAAAACTACTTTTAAAAATTGAAGTTCATGCCTTCAAAATAAACATACAACCTATATGCATTTCATAAAAGAATGACATTTTTATACTACAATTAATATCCATTGTAAGAAAAAGCTAAAACAAGAAACAAACGATCAAATATGACAAAGTTCGTGCTTTTCTTTTTATCAGTCACACACGTTGTTTAAATCTGGTCAGCTACCACTTGTGTCTCAGCGTAGATGTTTCCCATCACGTACTCCCTTTCATTTTTAGATCTGTTGGTATATCCATCGTGCTAGGTACACGTATCGATAAGCAGATTAATGACGGTCATTGTCTTCTTCCCATGGAGGTACAACGAATGCCATATGAATGGTCACTTTTCCATCGGTGATGTCAAGTTTTCTCTCATCGTCTACACGTCTTCGATAGCCCTCAATAGTTTGGAAGAAGTTAAATCTGCGGGTGTGCTAAACCCGAGACATACAGGAGAGTTCAAACTGTTGTGATACATAGATAGGCTCAAACGACCTCGATCCTTGACTTGACACTGACGTTTGAGTTCCTCTAACAGTTAGTCAAATAAGTCCGTAATGAAACCTGCTGTTTCCTCGGTTGGAACGTCAGACACGAAATCTTTAAATTTCACCGTGTAGGTGTAAGTTGTCGTCCTAAATTTTCTCGAAGTTGCTGTCTGAGTCATTTGGATGCTAAAATACTTTTAGGACTACTGTATCCCTTTCCTTCTTGGATGCACTTTGCTCTGACGGTATGGTGGTGAATGAGGTCAATGATGTTTGTTCCTTCACTTTTTTCATCTGCGTAGAGTGATTCATCTTTCTCGACGTTTGTTCTCGCAATGAAGTGTCGTTCTTGGAAGTCGTCCCTTTTTATACTGGGTGATATCAGCGTGTCCATAAGGTAAAGTCTTGTAGTCTGGAAGTCGCACTGGTTACACATAGTTTTCCATGGCGTTAGTAAGTCAACAACTAAGATTTGGTACTGCATTGGTGACGTGATCGTGAGGCACGGAATCGTACTCGAGTTTTCTCTCGCTTGATACTTGCTGTGTGAAAAAGATTCATCTTTCTCGCGTGGCGTTTGTAGTCACAATGAAGTATCGGTCTTGGAAGTTTTCCCCTTTATATGATGGCCAATATCGGCGTGTCCGTACGGTAAAGTGAAGTGGTTGCGAAGTCATACTCGCTTCTAGTACACGATTTGATACAGTTTTTCCAAGGGCCGACTGACGATTTGGTGTGTGGGTAAGCGTACAATCTTGTGCGGTTCGTTGGTGGTCACTCTAAAGTTTCCATCCTCTCCAGATTGCAGCGCTTCTTTCAGCACGCCAATTTCACCACTTGACTTATACGATAATTTAAAGTAAATCCTTTCACGTTACACTCGGTGTGCACTTCTCCTTGTTTGTTCCGGTATTCGTAGCCGTAACGTTTAGGACCACCACTAGCAAAACTTAGAATCTTGAGTCGGGGTGATCGTCCGTCCAGGCTCCTAAACAGTCTGCTTCGATTTTAGGGTAACGATGATCATCAGGAAGTTGAATATAGATGCAACTGTCCGTTTCAAAGTACAGGACGCGATCTCCTAGTTGGTGTAAGGTTTTCGTACAGTTTTAAACGAGCATAGGCTGTCACGTAGGCTGCAATGATGACATTTCCAAATTCGTCAGCCTCTGCAAACTCAAGTTCTTCTTCGTAATTGACCAGGATCAAGCATTCACGAACGACGTCCACGTGTTTCATGTATTTGGCTTTGTCGTGAATCATCTGGAAGTAGCGGGAAAGTTCTGTCAAATACTCCGTATTGGGTAAACACGATTGTTGTGCCATTTTTCCCCACAAGCAATTCAACATCACTTTGGCAAACGATCGCCTTCCTTCGTTTTTCTCGATGTTGTCTAAAGTGATGCCCTCCTGGATAAAGTATTTCTCTTTGAATTTCTCTTGGTCATCGGGAATTTGGCACTAGAAAGGATAGCCGTTAACTTCTTGTATCAGTTTCAAATAGGCATTCACGTAGCCCTGAAAATGCCTTTCTGAGTCTCGTCACCCTTGTGGTACTATTCTGTCCTGGGAAAGTGGTGAATTTCGTACTCTTCGAACAATTGGTATCCCAGGTCCAGAGCTTTAAACAATTCCACGGTGACCCACGTTCCCATCAATGCGCGTTCTTCCAGAGTGTGATGACAAGGTCGGTCTTGGTTACCAGTTTTCGCACAAGTACGGCACAAAGGAAACATCAGTTTTCTTTGGCAATGGTAATGTAAAACGGGATGATACAAGTCGATGGGCTTTGCATTTAATCAGTCCTTCGTATTGTCGAATGTTTTCCACGTCGATGTGTTCCATCAGCAGTTGTGGGTGACCTGCTGGAATGTGATAATATTTGCACACGTAAGGATACAGCGAACACACGTTCAAGTATTTGATTTCTTCTCCTTTCTCCTCGTCGGCGTGGTACATCAAACATGTCGCATTCGTTCGCCCTCCATACAAACTGTCCCGTGGGTCCAGAGGGTCCACCAAGTTGTAACTTTCCACGATGCGTTTAAACTCGGATGTCCGATCTGCTACCCTCAACGTGACACTGAAAATCACTTTTTACAACGTACCATGAAAGACTTGTACAAGGCCACTTGTCAACGGCGCTTGAAGCTAGAACAGCAAGGATACCAAGTCGTTGAAATTTGGGAACACGAGTACGATCACCGTTTGAAAACCGATCCTTACCATTGCTAAGAAAAACTGATGTTTCCTTTGTGCCGTACTTGTGCGGAAACTGGTAACCAAGACCGACCTTGTCATCACACTCTGGAAGAACGCGCATTGGCGGGAACGTGGGTCACCGTGGAATTGTTTAAAGCTCTGGACCTGGATCTTAGGCTTCATCTTTGACACAATAATTACATCTTTAAACTTAAAACAATTGTACAGTGAGTTGTTAAATATTGTAGATCACCCTTCTTTTATTTCTGCAGAGAGTCAGTCAGTGGATATTAAAAAAATTGTGCTTCACTGATTAGAGGGTCATGATATGTGTGTATAGTTATGTACTGTAACAAATATCCTAGCTTTTTTTCATTACTTTTGCAAATCTGAAATACCGATATTTATTAAACATCCATATTTCATCCAAACAGTGGTAAAAACATTATGTAAACATTATGGCAGATACCGCTCGTAGCTCGATAAGCATTGTAATAGAGATGGCATTTTGTTGCTGTTGAGGTTGTTGTTGCTGATGTTGCTTTTAACGGCACTTATAACACATTATTAACTATATCACGGCAACGGAATGGGAACGAAATGCCTCTCCTAAGGACATATAGAGGCAGAATGTTTCACATTCAAACGGTTGGTATAATAAAATAAGGAAGAAAAAGAAACAAATAAATACACTTCCAAATTTCGACCCTGGTTCTACCGTGTGATTATCAGACACTTCACCAAAGTTTAGGTTCAACGAATATTTTGGCTGAAGCTGACATACTTCTGTTAACAATACAATATTGTTGTTGTTGTTGTTGTTATAGGGTTTAACGCCATTTTGCAGCACAGCACAGGATAGGCTATACATGGCGGCCAGTATAAATGGTGGTGGAAGAACCCTGTAAAACCCCGGAAAGAACCACCGACCCACGAGAAGCTACTGGCAAACTTTCTCACATACCCACATTTGCCAAGCCCTAGACTCGAACCCACGCAGACAGAGGTGAGATGGCAGTGATCCGTAACGGTGAGCGCTTTAGACCACTCGGCCACTCGGGGCCCCAACAATACAATATTAAAAACAAATGTCATAGTTTGGGAACAATAAAATATCGTATACACATTTCCTATGCGGCTTCAAAACAAAACCTTTCTTTAGCACTCCACTTAAGTACAGTAAAAACCCAGTTTTTTAAAGAAGTTAATACTGTTACAACTGGAAGGAAGAGTGACTGAATTAAATGTTCCTAAATGTGTTTTGACTTTGACCTTATGAATAATATACTATGCACTATAGGGACAAAAGGCATTTTAACATGGGTGACGTCACGGTACTGGACACTGGGGAAACAATGGCAACAATGACGCAAGTGGATGACCTCAATCGGGCGGAATAGTGCTGCAAGTGGCTGACCTGAATATGCATTACTCAAGGGACAATAGAGACATAGACATAGAGACGTGATTAGAGACATAAACAGAGACAAAGATAGAGACATAGACATACACAGATTTATTGACATAAATCTATCACAGAAAATATCGACTAAAATTTATTTTTAGGGAAGCGATAATAGATATTTTTTTAAGGCAATGGAGTGGGCCTGAAAAGGGCCTTTGAGTTTCTTCTTCTAATTTCTGTCTTATCTTTTTCTTTGCCACCAGCACCTTATCTTCTCCACTACATTCCTCTTCTTTTTCTTCTCATCCTTTTCATCCTCCTCTTCTTCCTTCACCTCTATCTCGTCTTTTTTTCTCTTTTCATTTTCTTCTTCTTTTTCAAGCTTATCATTGTAAGTTCTGAATTGCTCATTTTCCTCTATATCCTCCTTTTCTTCTTTTTACTTTTTGATCAGTGCTTTTAGCCTTTCTCTGGCTCTTCTTAAATTGTTGATTGTTGGTTTCCATCTTTACACGACGGGGGTTATAACACCCATACTCAACTCTCACCAACATTTCCTCCGTCATTCCCAAATCGTCTAAGACCTCCTGCAACTTGTTCAGTTTCTCCAATATATTGCTGGCCATCTTTGTTATTCAGACTTTTAGTGCTAACCTAAAATAATTTTTTTACAAGCAAACACACTAATACCAAACTTACGCGCGCACACATACACACACATGCACGCACACACATACACACACAAACACTATTTTTTGTGTTTAGGGACAAGTGTTTTTTTAAAGGAAAAACAAACTCACATACACATCACAAACGCACGCGCGCACATATACATGCACATACACAAACACAAACACACAAACACTACTTTTTGTCTTTAGGGACAAGTGTTTTTTAAGGAAAAAAACAAGCACATACACACACACAAACGTACGCGCGCGCACACACACACACACACATACACACACACAATCATATTATTGGCAACTTGATTAGGCTCTCTTTTCTAGAGATATGGTTAGCCATGAGAAGGGCTCTTTTTGTGAACTCCAAATACACTTTCAATGTTGGCACCTTCCAGGCTGGGCACAACACACACATTTCCTACTCTAGTCATTCTCCCAATCGGTGCGTGTGGTTGGGAGCGCAGATGGTTGATGAGTGGCCTCATCATCCTAGTTTCACTTTGATGGATAGTGAATACTTGTTCCCTCTGCCTTCTCCTATGCCTGACCCCGGGATGATGAGGTTTCTGCGGCTCCCACTCTTGCCCCTGTCTCTGCAACAATTCGTCCCCGTTTTCCATATGGGGGACAGCGGCTCTTGATACTGGTGGTAGTGGTTGTGGCTGTGGCTGACGTGGTGGGTGTGGTGGTGGTAGTAGTGGTTGTGATGGTGTCCTGACTTCAGGCTTCACCTCACACACTGACCTAATCATGAGGTGAGGCAGGGTCCTTTCTTTCTTCTTTTCCGTCTCCTCTTCTTTCTTTTTTTTCCTCCTCTTCTTTTCGGATGTAGGGTTAAACGACGAGACTGTCCTTTTCTTTTTCCTTTTCCTTTCTGGACAGGAGAACGACGATAGTGGTGGTGTGAACTTCTGGTGGGTGACATCTTTGTTTGTTCCGGAGCACAAAATCTCTGACACCCATCGTTTACCCCAGGTCTATTTTTTATAGTGGAATGCGTCGCCAATGATTGTCGGTCCGTCGTATCATTTTCATGGCAGGCATCACTCGACGTTGACGGGTTCGCAATGGACTAAATCGGGTCAGTTCTTGCTTGGATAAATCCAGTATACTCTTTAACATACCCAATCTCTCTTGGACTTTGATTTTGGTGGCAGGTACTTTGTTAGCAGCTGCCGCAGCAGCTAAAGAAAAGGAGGTTGTCACAGCAGGAGAAGTTCCTGGAGATACAGGGTTTCCATTTCTTCATCAAATTAGGAATGAGGCGCGTTAAATTGAGTTTGGCTGGCATCGCCAGCAACGAAGAAGTGGAAAAACCTGAGGCTACTGGAGACGTGGTCACCGTCGCTGCAGGCCGTGGTTTGGGGATGTAAGATTGCTTCCTGGCCGCAGTACCTCTCTTGCGGGTAGAAGCTGCTTTCTGTAGTCTTTTCTTGGGGCTTTTCTTTTTCTGGGGACTTTTCTTTTTCTTGGAATGTGACCTGGTCTTGACACCACTGCTCTTTTTCTTCTGGGTACGTTTGGGTCAGGGAGTGGCTTTTGGGGCGTTGGGATCCCATTTTAAGAGGGAGCGAATGATGACACCACCTAGAGAACCGCTACCTCCAGGTTTCAAAATTATTTGCTTTTTGGTTTGAGCGTCGATGCGGGGATCTGCCAGTTGCGTCAAGGCTACTTTGTTTCTCTCAAAAAAGCGTTTGGGTTGATGAGGGATGTAAATGATGCCTTGAAGTAATTGACGTGCTGTCACCGTAAACCATCGTAAGACTTCTCTGAGACTGGTTTCTAAGACACGAGCACGTATTTGTGGATTTTTTTCGCGACTGATGCCGTACAAGGCACGAATCAATTTGACGGGAAGATAAGACTAAAGGGACGTCATGTTGACGATGTGTGAAACAGACCAAAAGTGTCTGAGGCTGTTATAGATTTTTTTTAAGTCGACGGGGACATGTACGCAACAGACCCTCCGTCTTGGCACTAGTGGTGAAACAGATGGGTACGAAATCGCAAATAATCCGGGGTAGTGGGTTTTAAATCCACGAGTAAATAGGCTTGAGGGGTTTGAATGGCATCGTCGTATACATCAGTCAGCCAAGGAGTTCCTAACTGTTGGGCTAACACTTACACTTGCGATTTATCTTTAGGACTTTTAAACAAGACAACGTAATGAGCATTGAGACTGATGGTGCGATAGGCTTTGCTTTGTTGAAACAAATTTTGGGTGAGGTAAATGACACTGGCATTAGGATGATTCCCTTTGCGCGTGAACCACAGTTTAATTTCTTCTTCATCTTCTCCAACATGTCGTAGAAAATGACCAGATGGGTTTGACTGGGTCAGACACGATCCCGGCGTCTCGACAGGAATGCCTTCCACAAACACGATGAGATCGCCTTTTCCTTCTCTCAGGAGACTGTAGGCCGATTGCCACTCTTTGTAATACCACACGATACGTTGAGGTGGGCGATCAATCAAATGATTTTTATGTTCGATCAAGCGTTTGACTAATTCGGTTTTGCCTGAACCGCTCGGTCCAGCAATTAACATGTTAAAGGGATGGCGAAGATCCAAGGCCTCCCAACTAGCACGATCTAAGTTTTTGTCGATGACTGAAAGTGGAGGAAGAGGGAAAAGAGACAGCATAGCTAGCCATAGTGAAGGGGATGTCACTTTTGAAACGAAGACAGACAAGACAAGAGTTTTCATACTTTTTTCAGGACACATTTATTTCAAATATTTTTCAAATTGAACACGAAAGGCAAAAATACATAAAAGCCAAATGGTAAAGTAGATCGAGAAAATACGTATCAAAACGATTAAAGTGGAATATAAACAACATTCAAGGTGACGAAGGTGTGGTGTCCAAGGGACACTGGGTAATGTTCTTAGAGTCTCTACACCATTTCGCACAGTAAATCAGGGGTCCTCCCGAAATGGCTTTTCGGGGGTGTCCATGTCAATGACAGTCCTGTCCTGAATGGAGTGGTTTTACTCGGTGTCGGCTTCTCCTGGCACTGTGACTAACACAAGTTTAAAAGTTACTTTTTTCACTAGACGTTGAAATTTATGAGCACAAATCTTTGGCATAGTTTGCCACTTCTTTTGTCCAAGCCTCGAAACCAAGACTTTAACAGTCAAGCACATCTTGCCAATGAGGGTGTAAGTCACAAGGTACACATATATCTTCGTAAACATCTTCAGTGCCTGAAAGCTGACGAATATTTTTTCCCGTAGAGGTAGAGAAGTATCGAGATGAAAACGCAAGGCTTTAACAGAATGAGTCTCTCGTGTACATTTAAAGGTACCACCCTCATGTTTTTGATGGTTGGTACTGTTCGTAAAGAGTCCACAAGGAATCGGCTGGTAAACGAAATCCCAGAAAGGAAGTCACTAAGACACACACCACACGATGACCCCAATTCAATGGACAGAGTTCTCGTAAAATGTGTTGGTAATCCGCCACAGCCTGACTACTGTCATTGATTTCCTTCCACGGCAATTGTTGTATCACACATGATAAAGGTCGTGGCATGGTAGCAAGTTTTTATACCCTCTTTTGTCGGAGGTAATAAGTGTACTTTTTGCACTGAACTGATTGTACTCCGTCGGCGTATCCAAATAGTTTAGTCGCTAGTTCACACACCACACGCCGCACATAATTTTCCTCTACAGACAAAATTTGACAGCGTAAAAGATTTTGGTAATCCTCGAAGTCTTCCTCTGGAATTCGTTGTAGTATGGACATTGTTTAAGCAGAATCAGTAGCTACCAAAGTCTTCTGGCCCTTGGTCAGTTGATCAATGTTTGACCACTGAAACGCTTTCAAATGAATCAGTCCTCTGATAGCATTCAGGTACCAGTAGTTAAACCATTGGTGACGTAATGGATGCAATTATTCTTTGCATTTGACTTGTATTTTGAGAAATTCCGGGTAAATGCGTTCTCTCAACTCCACAGGCAAACCACAAATGTTCTCTTGTAAAGTATCCATGAAGAGATTACTGAGGTCGTCCCACAAAAGGTAGGCAGTGACAGTGCGGAGACCATCTAGTATGTTCTAGATAAGCTGAATCTTTCTGCTTCCACTGGTGAAGTGACACACCGCATCTGAAGCACTTGACTCTATCCCCTTCGTCCAAGTAGATAAATCCGGCACTGGCTAATTCTTCAGGGGTAGGTCCTCCCAGATATTTAGGCCACTTTCCTTGGAAGGTTTGGAATCGACTTTCAAAGTCGCAGTATTCAGACAAAAGCACAGGGAACGAATATTCTTCTTTCACGGGCTCATTTCGATGAGGATACGGTGAAACCCGCAGTAGTTTGCTCAGGCATGGACGACATCCGTATGGTGGTAGCCGCATGGTTCACGTTGAGGATGACATTGACAATGAAAACCAGTAAAGAGTCCACGATAACGAGTGGCATCGCTTTCGCATCCGTCAGGTTTGACACGCACAGCATCGCTTTCCATGGTAGGTGTAGTAGTAGTCATAGCAAAGTTCCCATGATGTGGTACTGAATCGCCGAGGCCACAGCGTACGGCATCCCTGCAATCGCAAGGCACTGCATCACACTCCACTTGAGAATCACCAAACTTGAATGGTGTCTTTTTGAAAGGATTCATCTTTCTCGCTTGGTGTTTGTAGTTACAATAAACTATCGGTCTTGGACGTTTTCCCTTTTTATATGCTGACCAATATTGATGTGTCCGTAAGGTAAAGTGAAGTGGTTGGGAAGCCGCACTCACTTCTGGTACACGATTTGATACAGTTTTTCCAAAGGTCGACTGACGATTTGGTGTGTGGCTAAACGTACAGTCGTGTGAGGTTCGTAGGTGGTCACTTTAAAATGTCGATCCAAATTGCAAGGCCTATTTCAATACCCCAAAGTTCACCACTTGACTCGTGCGATAATTGAGAGTCAATCCTTTCACTTTACACTCGGTATGCACTTCTCCTTGTGGGTCCCGGTATTCGTAATCGTAATTTTTGGGACCAACACTAGCAAAACTTAGAATCTTGTCGTCGGGGTGATCGTTCGTCCAGGCTCCTAAACGGTCTCCTTCGATGTCAGGGTGAGGTGACCCAGGCGATCGATGTAGATGCAACTGTCCGTGTCAAAATACACCACACGATCTCCAACAGTTCTAAAGATTCGCACAATTTTAAGCGAACATGGGCTGTCACGTAAGCCGCAATAATGATATTTCCAAATTCGTCAGCCTGTACAAAGTCCAGTTCTTCTTCATAATTGATCAGGATCAAGTCTTCACGAACGACGTCCACGTGTTTCGCATATTTGGTTTTGTCGTGAATCATCTGGAAGTAGCAGGAAGGTTCTGTCAAATACTCCGTCTTGGGTAAAATACGGCCGTTGTACCATTTTGCCCCACAAGCAATTTAACATCGCTTTGGCAAACGATCGTCGACCTTCGTTTTTCTCTATGTAAATCTAAAGTGATGCCTTCCTGCTCAAAGTATTTTATCTTTGAATTTTGTTTGGTCTTCGGAAGTGTGGCACCAGGAAGAATAGCCACTGGCTTATTCTTTCATTTTCAAAAAGGCACTCACGTAGTCTGCCAAAATGTTTTTCTGAGTCTCGTCGCCCTTGTGGTAATGTTCTGTCTTGGGAAAGTTGTAAATCTCGAACACTTCTAACAATTGGTATGCCAGGTCAGAGTTTTGAACAATTCCATGCTGACCCACGTTCCCGTCAAGTCGCGTTCTTCCTGGGTGTGCTGACAAGGTTGGTCTTGGTTGCACGTTTCGGCACAAGTACGGCACAAAGGAACCATCAGTTTTCCTTGGCAATGGTAAGGTAAAACGGGATGGTACAAGTCCGTGGGAGGCAAGACTTTGCATTTAATCAATCCTTCGTATTGTCGAATGTTTTCCACGTCGATGTGTTCCGTTAGCAATTGTGGGTGACCTGTGGGAAAGTGACAATATTTGCACACGTATGGATACAGTGAACACACGTCCAAGTATTTGATTTCTTCTCCTTTCTCCTCTTCGGCGTGGTACAGCAAACAGGTGGCATTCGTCCGTCCTGCATAAAACTGTCCCGCGGGTTCAGAGGGTCCACCAACTTATAACTTTCTACGATGCGCTTAAATTCAGGATCGGTTTTCAAACGGTGATCGTACCCATGTTCCCACATTTCTACAACTTGGTATCCTTGCTGTTCTAACTTTAAGCGTCGCTGACAAGAGGCCTGTTACAAGTCTTCCATGGTTAGTTGTAAAAACTGACTTTGGGTGTACCGTTAAGGGTAACAGATTGGACATCCGTGAAATAACAACCGTTAAACTTGTACACGATCTTGGGGTTTTCTAAGTCCCAACCATCCACCGAATACGTTCCAATGGTCTTTTCACCTCCTCCGTTTTGGGCATGTTGGATCCATTTGTCTTCTTTGTCACACAAGTAATGTAACCAGCGTAGAGCTTTGACCGAGTATTGACGTTTGACAAATTGGTCGTTTGAGGGCGTATGACAGCCAGGGTCTTCGGCATGAATCGTTTGCGGTACACTAAGGAACACGCTTTGGCAATGGTGCAGGCTTTTTTTCAAAGGATCGATCCCTCTGTGATCAATGAACAATTCTCATATTTTCCACAGCATCGTCGTAAAATGTCCACGTCGGATCGACAATACTTTAACATTTCTTCCTGAAAGTAGAATGGGTCCGAGACGTGAGTTTGGTACCAAGCGTACAAAGTTTCTCGTTGTTCGGAGCGCATGTTGTCGGGATCGTAGTAGTGAGCATCAGGCAAATGGGGTAGAACAGTATGTTGATTGGCTTCGGTATTGAAAAAGTGCGGAAAATAGCCTTTGGCCATTTATGTCATTCCAAACGTTTTAGGCATTCGACTCAATGGCATGACCAAGTAACGCATGGAATCTTTAAACTGCACTTGTCCCACTTGCATGGAAATGAGTTTGGCTCCGTTCAAAATCGCTTGAGGACGTTCGGTGCTTTGTTCCGTATAGTATTTGAGAAGAAACTGTCCATCGTATCCCGAGAAATCAGAGCCATCACCGTGGCATAGCGATGGCAATCTCCGTAACGTTCGATGTCCTCTTGACTCCACGTTTCGTCAATAGGGTTTAAGATCCATTGGACAAAATTGGCCAGCGTGTTAGGTCCCCGAAAGATTTTTTCACGTCCTCCAGGAATCTTGCTACAGTGTGGGCAATGACAAAAGATCGGTTCTTCGATGCCCTTCTCACATGCTCGATGAGCCACGCAGAAATTAGGAATGTGAATGCCGGTCTATTACATGCATTCGAAATCGATAAAAATGAAATTGCCTTTCTTCTTCTTGTCATCTTCCTCCTCCTCCTGTTGGGGTTGGTATTTTTGAATGTAGCTTTCGTGTTCCAAGTCCACGATTTGGCGACAAAGGTGACATCGTGTCTTTCCTAAATATAGGTGTGCCTTGGAATTATTGCTACATATAACTTGATCACATGTAGGGCACACTCTCAGGAGTTGACAAGCACTTTTCTGCTGTGAACCTTGCGTCTTCAGATGTTGTTGGTAACACGTAGGGGTAAAAAAGAGTGCGCTGACAAGCCGGCAATGTACTCGTTCTTGTCTTTTGTCAAGACAGGGTTTAGAGGCTAAACATCCCTCACATTTCGATCCACAATACTTGTGCTGCTCTCGATTGTTATACCCATAGTCACATTTCTCACAATAATAGCTGTATCCCAGGAATCCGGTGATAGTGGTAATGGCATCGAAATGTTCATCATGATAATAGACGTGAATGTATTTTCCGTCTTTGAAATTTTTGCCTCGAAACAACAGAGGTCCGCGCATTTCTTGAGGGTGTACTTTCAATGTGTAGCGTAGAGCTAAGACGTCTTGCAATTTTTGCAGTTCAGGAATGCCACAGGGTGTGTCTTTAAATAGCCCCGCTTGCTGTAATAGGAGTTCTGCTTCTCTTCGTTGTTTGGTTCGGTTCGATTTTCGAACGTTGTCCCAGGCTCTTTTCCATTCTGTCTTATCGTTTTTGTCAGCATACGTCAGTCCCACCACGATGGCACGGGCTAAACACATCTTCTCTTGAGGGTTGTTAATTCGGACGAGGTTGTTTGGTTCAGTGAAGGTCGTCCACCAATAACACTTTTCTGCGTTGTCCGGTCCCTTTGGGAAGAGAAACGTGGGTCATGTACTGTGTCGCTTTTCCATCGGTGAGGTGAAACTTGTCGTTGGACTGCTGCACGTGTTGAATCTTGTCGATGACTTTGGAAGGTGTCAATTCTGATGGCCTGCTAAACTCGATCCAAACGGGGGACTTCAGACTATCATGATAAATGGAAAGCGTCAAGCGATCGTATTCGTTGGCTCGACATTGCCGTTTGTGTGGTTAACAAAGAATCCCACAAATTGGTGATGAACCCCTCTTCTTTCTCCAGTGGTACGTCTGACTTGAAATCTTTAAACTTCACCGTGTATGTGTAGGCCGTGGTTCTAAATTTTCTAGAGGCTTTGATTTTGTTACTGGCAAAGCAATGCTAGCAATTCAAATAAATGTTTCTCTTTTAGTATGTATAAAATTGAATTTGAAAGTGGAAAAAAATATCTTTTATGCGAATTATTTTCTTTTGGCAGTTACCTGCTCATAATTTTCAAGATGGCTTCCATGGCAGCAATATCAAGCTTCAAGTCAGCACCATTTTCATTTAGAACCAACTAGACATCATAAAAAGTATTTGAGTGAAAACTCTATGTTGACATACCCATCCATTCAGTAGAAGCAATAACAAGATTTTCAAGATGACTGCTGTGGTGGCCATACTGCATAACAGATAGGCACAATTTAAATTACGACCAACTAGACAGAAGAAATCTTGTAGTAAAAACCTATATCAATTTGACTTTCTGTCCAGATGGAGTAGTGATAAAAGATTTTCATGATGATTACTCTGGTGGCCATACTAGATGTCAGATAAGCACTATTTGTATTTAGGACCAACTAGATATAAGAAGTCTTTTAGTGAAAATTCCATGTTGCTATGAGCATCCATTCAGAAGAAATAACAATAAAAAGAGTGAAAATGGCCACTGTGGCAGCCATATTATATGTGTGGCGGTAGAGGGGAGGATCAGTCACCATTTTCATTAGGGTCAACAAGACCAAGGCATAACTGCGTGTGTGTGCCAACAGATGGACTGATCAACAACAGACAATCCCATAAGCTCTTCTGGTCTATTACCAGTTGAGCTAAGAATGGAATGTATGTGTAGATCAGGGGTCTCAAACATGCGGCCCGCCAAGACATATCCTGTGGCCTGTAAAATGATTGGCATCACAAGGTGTCATGAGGTGATGTGGCCCTTGGGCCATCAAAAATGCCCTCATGTGGCCCCTTGGTGGTTTGAGTTTGAGAACCCTGATGTAGATAGACATAAGAAAAGATACACCTACATCAAAAGAATGTAGTTGGGGAAAAACTAGGAGTGAAAGACTGTAAGAATTCAGTGGAGGAATAAGAGTACCCAAAAAGATACATTATATATGCCCACCCCATGTGAATTGGTCTTTTATGTAGAAAACTGAATTTTTTGTGCAAAACCCCTTTTCTTCTTTCAATCACAGTGACCTTGACCTTCTACTCCCCAAATCAATAGGTTCCCTTCTTGCCTCAAGTGCAACCCATCTACAAAGTTTACTTGAAGTCTGTGATGTAGAACTAATTATATCACATGGAAACCAGTTTTCTTCTTTCAGTTGTATACCATCAAAACAAATTCTGAATTAATGCAAACTCAGAATACAGTTAAGTGATATTTCTGGTGTGTAACTTGTTATGTATATTCAATTTGCTTTGTTTTTGTTAGTTTTATATTATTTTATTACATGCTATTGTAATGTAACAATGTATGTTGGTCTTGACTTTTTCCAAAACTGAGTTAATTTATGCTTGACCCAATTTACTTTTTTATTTTATTCATTTTAAATAACTATTAAATAGCAAAATTATTCTCAATGTGTATGGGTTTAAAATCAGTATTATTATGTACAGATGAAGTAAATGTGTTTATTTGGATCGAAGTTTTGGAATTTCCTAAGTGAATTATACATAATCCAGATTATTGTTTTGTTGTTGTTGTTGTAGGGTTTAACACCATTTTTCAGCACAAGATATGCTATACATGGCAGCCTGTATAACTGCTGGAGGAAGAACCCTGGAAAACCCCTGCACGAACCATTGACCCATGACAAGCTACTGGCAAGCTTTCTCAGGTACCCACCTTATTATTGTTTTGTAAACATCAGGATCATTCTAGAAGGTTATTTTCCATTAGATAATGTTTTGTTTAGAAAATGCTAATTGTAACCTGAGGTCAAGTAGAGAACTATATATATAGTGTACATGAGAGGATTTCATCAGTTGCTTTTAAGATCTAGTACCTTGAAATTGTATTATATGTTGTGTCCAGTATTTGGGCTGAAAAATGTATTTCTTCAAATTATTGGATTTAAGTGATTATTTTTCCTGGAAATACAAAAGTGCTCTGATAAAATTCTTGGATAGAGACATTCACTGGAATTTATAGTGTATTCAAACCTGGAATTATATTTCTGTGATTTAACAAAAGACTGTTGGCATATCAACACACTAGGAGCTATAACATACACATTATCACCTTCAGTTTTCGGATTTATTCTGGCCTTATGCTAAGTTGTATTCAGGACTTTAAATTATTAGGACCTGTGTCTGTAATTCTTAGATTATTTTGGGATTTAATTCACAATATCACAAGTTCTTTTTTCTCATTTTCACTTTGTATTCAAGGAAATAAATTATTTATTACATTTTACAAATCTTGTCTTTCCCTCTTTTCTGTTACTTATTTTAAGAGCATAGACTCATAACAAACTCTTATTCAGACATAAGAATTGAATGTCAACCACTCAGATTCACCAACAGATCTGCAAAGTTATATATCCATTATCCCACAAGTGTGTACACACACACACATACACATGTGCACACACACACTCACACACACATGTGCATGCACACACACACACATACACAGAGCTCATTTATAATAAAATCAAACATAAAGCATGAATGACAGATTTTACAAGCCTTTAGGATATTCTGGATCACACAAGGGCCAAAACTCCGTAAATACACGTATTATGAAAATCCATTGATCACCAAACTTATCTGTGACCTTGTAAACATGCAGATTTCAAAAATGTATCTGACACCAAATTTAAAAAAGTTGAATGCTAGAGTGCTCACAAGACAGTGTGATTAACTACTCAAAATTTATCACAAAAAATACAACTGTAACATGGCACTGAAATCCAGTGATCATCATGGAATCCAAGACCATGCTAACATTGTTGACACAAAGATTCACAGTAAATTCATTTGATATTAAAATGTGCAAATGCTGTAGTATCCACAAGCCAATAGGCTGCCCAGTCTAGGTTTATAAAGGGCAATAACTTTTAGACATACATGACAAATGAGCTAAACATTGAATATGAGCCCTTGGAAGAAAGCTTCAAAGCAAATCTAGTTGAAATCTAATAAAAACAGTTGTGGGTGCCAGTGTTCACAAGATCATGCACAGGCAGATGGACGATGACTATTTCAGTGCCTCCTAACTTTAGTAATAGAGGAATAACATTGACTATATAATAATGACAAGATGATAGTGATAAATAATATCATGTGAAACTTGCAAAAAAAAAATCAAAACTTCAATTCATTTTGAATTACTTTATTTATTATGACAAATCTGCTTGTAACTCAACAGATTATCATCTCACATCAGCAGTGATTCAACTACATCTAATATTTCAAAGACTCAATTAAATTTGTTTAAACCATGATAAATACTAGCACAGTTCAACAGCAAATAATAAATACAATTTCTCAAAAGAAATATTACTTATACAAAAATGTAATATTTACTATCTAGATACATGTATCTACATTAATTTTTTAAATGACTTGAAAATAATCTCATTGTTTGAAAGGCACAAATGGCAATCCCCTCAACAGATTCTATGGATTAAATGGTGCATCTATAGCACCAAATAATAAGACTTTAATGGAATGTATCACCTTACAGGATATAATAACTACAGCAAAATATATGAAAGTTCAACTATAACCTTTTGTTCTAGGAAATAAATGTTTGTACTGTGTTATAGGTAAAAATTCAAGGTGGAAATCAAAGAATGTTGAAAAGATAACAAATAATTTCTAAACAAGATTCTCTTGGAACATATTTAAATTGAACTGCAAATGGTTATCATCATTAAGCATCATTTACAGATAGAAAAACCTATTTAATCCAGATGATCCAATAAATATCCTTTCTAGAATGATGAGATAAACATGGATATATATGTACAGTGTATTAGACATACAAGGGAAAGAGCATTCTATCAAACACATGTATATATGGCAAAACAACTTTGTATGAAGTTGTTGTTTTTAATAGTTTTTGGATCTGAAAATTTGAACATAAGATACATAAAACTAATCGTTTGAACTATCATAGCTGAAAAAAATAACTCAGAAATATGGAGAAATGTATGCCTGTAATGTTTCTTATCATTCTGGTTTTTGGTCTTGGCATCAAACAAATTTTAAAGTGCATTATGGCAAGTTATTATTGCAACCAATTCAAAAACTTTGGCAGGAAGTGACTAATATAAAAAACTGCAGGCATGAATATTTTGCTGGCAACATGCAGGTTCTGCATAATGATACTGTATGAATGATCTGTATTGATGATATGAAGGACAGGGGATCAATATAAATATAATGAACATGGCAATATAAATGTATAGTAATGGTATGACAACAGTATGAGCATTATATAATAAATGTGTGATGATGTAATAACATAAAAGGTATATTAAATAATAATAACATGATACTACCATGTCAATACATTAAGATATACATATGACAGATTAATGGATTATGTATTTCATACATTAATGACACATTAAAATTCTGAAATGTACGGCTTGTTTATCGAGGTCAATGATTACATGTTACTGCTCCCCTTCAGTGTAAAAAATATTACAAAATTAGAGCTAATAATGAGTCATTCCTTTGTGTTGAAACAATAAATAGTTTTGGTCTGATGTTTTATGGCACAGTAACACAAAAAGGTTATTAGGTGCAGAGGCAATTGGGGTGAAGTACCTTGCCCAAGGATAAATAATGGTAGTCATCTTTGGCTGAACTGATGGTCAGATTTGAATCTATATCCTTTCAATTGGGAGCCTGGCACGTTAACCACTGATCTACTGTTCTCCTCAGTGAATAGAAAAATAAGGTACATTCATGACAACATTATTAGCATGGTTTCATAGCCTTGTGGTGATTTACCTTGAACGACAGAATTATCCTAATGTTACACCAAATGAACTAAGACCTATTTAATGAACTATGACCTATTTATTACATCCCTCTTTGTTTTCCTTCTACATTTTAGCATTGCTTCTGCTTCTTGTTTTTTCAATGGTATTCAGTGCTTTTCAAGTATATTAACTGTGCTCAGAGAGAGTTCTGTGGAAAATGAAAATTAACTTGGAAGTGATGGTTCAATAAATGACCTTGTTTTAAAATCTGAAATTTAAATAAACTTTCTAAGTCTTACTTACATTTAGGAATGAAAAATTAGCAACCTGATGCTACTTAATATTATTTGATTTCTTTTTTTTCTTTCTATATTTTGATCAAGTTTAGATTGGAGCTTTCAATAAAATAATGCCTCAGAATAAAGAGAAGCTGAAAATATTTGAAGGAATTTTCCCGTCCTAAATTCTTGTGGTTTCAGTCATTATTCTAATTCATATTTTGAATTAATATCAGTGCCCTGAATAACATAAGAGTTTAGGTCCAATACACATTAAATACAAATCTGAATTTTAACTTCTTTCAGTCTGGTTCATGTACATTTAGACAACAGACTCATTGAAGTTAGTGTTAAAGATTATGCAGTAAGCCATCTCATGTAACCATCAGTGTTTCATTTATCAAAGAGGTGGCAAGTGTCCGACTAGAGACCACATACTGTATGCCTACATCCTTCCAATCTGCCACTCCTAACATGTCCAATAGATAGCCCCCCTAGGTTTGTCCTCCTCCCCCTGCCCCCCCACTCCTTGAATGATGTTGCATTCTGAATACAAGTCAATTTTCAAGTGAATTATTAGTTGAGCAATCTTAAGATGAGTGGACTTCCACAATGCACAGGCACCTAATTTCAAGGTTTGTAGTTTCAGAAAGAGAAAAATATACAGTCCTTATGATTTCAAATGAGTATTTCTTTCATATTATTACTATTTGATTCAAAGACTTGGCAAAATGTTATTTTTCTTGCATTCTAAATTCTGACCTTGACTCCTCACATCACTCTGCCCAATTCTAGCAGGTAAGAAAAGTTACACATATACACAAATACATATAAATTACTTGTAGATAATTTACATTAATTCAATATGCTGAAATATACTTCTTTCATGCATAACATTTAAAAGTAAGTATTTTATTCATCATTATTTATTGATTTACTGAAAGCTTTTATTCGTGAAATTTTGCTAAATACAGTAGTGTAATTTATTTAACTTCCAATTTTTTGCTCCTGGAATTCATGGTCTGACTTCAAATTTTGGGATTTTTGAAATTTAGATCCTGAATTTCTATTCAGAGCAATGCATATGACACACAACTTTATAAACAGTTAATGCTTTATTGTACAGCACTGTTCCCAGACAACTAGTCAGTGCTAACTGCTTTTGTGGGAAGGGTGCTGGCTGCAAGTCTGGGTATTTTAAGCACTGTAAAGTCTCTTCAGACAGTAGCATCATTACAAGAGAGGACATTCCTATGCACGCTTCTGGTGTATTTAAAATACTATTTGCACTGCAATTAAAAACACAGAGTAAATTATGCCAAGTTTATGCCTAAAATGCTACCATTTGCAGTGTATTACACCTCTGTAAACTTAAGACAGGAAACAGGCTTCTAAAACATGCAAGAAAAAAACACTGTGTGATCCAAAATAAAGAGGTTTCTTTTTATTCTCAGGAAATTTTTATGTGCGTTTGTCAATTTATAATGGACAATTGAAGCATTAACAATGAAATAACAACATACTGTTGTGGTGATGATGGCAGGGTTCAGTGGGGTTAGTTGAGGTGTTTTGCAAAGTCTGGATTATTTGGAATCCAAAAAAATGAAATATTATATTCTTGATGGGTATTAAAAGGTGTTAGAAGATTTTCAAAATGGGTGCCATGGAGGCCTTATTGGATGTCAGATAAATACCATTTACATTTAGGACCAACTGAACATCATAATAGGTCTTTCAGTGTAAACCCCATGTTGATATATGATCATCCACAAGTAGGGATAACAAGATTTTCAAGATGGCCCACTTTGGTGGCCACAGTGGATGACTGAGCATCACCATTTTCATAGGACCAACTAGACCATCGGATGAATGTGTGTGTAAAGTTTCAAGGCAATCCCCCAAGCAGTTTAGTTGGTGTAGTGATAACAAACTTGTGCTAATGGACAGACTGACAGTGAATGTCAGACAATGGGGGGGCGGCCGGAGGTGAGTGGTCAAAAGTACTTATCTTTACCAATCACTGCCATCTCACCTCTGTCCATGTGGATTCAAGTTTCAGGCTTGACCAAAGTGGGTATGCAAGAAAGCTGCCAGAAGCTACTGATGGATCAGTGGTTCTTACTGGGGTTTTTGTGGGTTGTTCTTCCAGTTATACAAGGCCACCATGCATAGGCTATGTTGCACTGCGACATGGTGTTAAAACCCAAAACGACGATAAATGATGACGGACAACAGACCATCCCATAAGCTGTACTGGTCTATGACTAGGAGAGCCAAAACATATAAGAGCTATGACAAGAAATCTCGAAACAAAATTGGGAAAAATAAACTTTAAAATGGACAGAATTGTTGTACACAATATTTTGTAAAACTGATTTTATTAAATAATTACATTTCCTAACTTAATTTTTTTCTATATCATCTTTTTTTGGAAAATAACATAAATCTTGTGCAATATAATAATATCTGTAATACACATTTTAAATGAAAAAATAGTATAGTCTATGTAGCCAATTTGTAAATCATTATCATTTCCATCCTCATCATCACTGTAATCATTGTTATTATCATCATGCTGATAAAAGGCTGGTACAGACTTATATAAAAAGTATCTTTGCTATAAAAAAACATAAACTAAACAAACAATATATAACTATTTCTGATGCCAATAGTACTTCTGTCACAAATTCTTGAAAGCAATCCATCTTTGATACTCATGTAATACCATAATAATAATAATGTCTAGTATCATAAAGCATTGTGTATCAATAGCTGTTTAAGTTATTGGAGAAAAAAACCAGAAGGCTGGTACAGTCTTATAAAAAAGTATCTTATAAAGTACATAAACTAAAGAAACAATATATAATTATTTCTGATGCCAATAGTACTTCTGTCACAAATTCTTGAAAGCAATCCATCTTCAATACTTATGTAATACAATAATAATAATAATAATAATAATAATAATAATAATAATGTTTAGTATCATAAAGCATTGTGTATCAACAACTTTTTAAGTTACTGAAAAAAAAACCAGAAAATATAGAAAACATTCTCAGTCTGAAAAATGTATATATGTTCGATATTCCTCAAGTGACAGATACAACTACAAACTGTACATTTTTATCATATTACTGAACACAGATCTGGAGCAATATTTACTAACATGTAGGTGGGAGGAGATCAAATTAATTTTAATAATACTTGCCTGTCACTACTGCCTTGCTCATTTTAGGGGGATACCAAGACCCATCATCTGAGAACATACTTCCAACCTCTCATTAGACAGTCTATTCTAAAAGTCTAGAAGAGAGAGAACCCAGAATCAGTCTGACCACCATGTCATCAACTTATAAGGGATACTCTTCCTCTCTGACTTTAAACTAGACTAAGCTTAGGCCATCAAAGTGGTATAGGAGGAAGAATCTTCCAACAGTGATAGGTTAAGTATTACATTATTGAAATTAGTTTTATCCACACACACACACACACACACACACACACACACACAACAAAATCTGCCTTTATTTTACCCATCACTATTACCTTACTGAATTTGCAGTTCAGAGGAAGACTGATGGCCTTAAGAGACTGAACAAAAAAAATGAGTATTCTCACCCTTATAGTATGGGTGTCCACTACTATAAGTTGGCAGAAGACTGGACCATCCTTTTGTGCCGTAACTACTGGACCCAAGGAAACTATGCCTTCATGCCAAAGACTGAATGGTAAAAGGAGGAGAAAGAGGTGTAAGATTGCCAAAACATGGCACTTAATAAAGGGGAAAGTTATTCATCCAATTCCTTTCCCCATTCAGATTAGTTTACACAGACTAACTATCCTCAGAGGAAATGATCAGCAGAATGGAGACAGGTGGTATATTGACCTGATCCCTGTCCCTGTACTGCCAATAGGACTCTAATGACCGGTGACTTGTACTTCAAGGCCACTGATCAGTGCTTGATGACCAGCACCCAGTGACCAGTCAGGTGACAATGATCTGAAGGATAAGCCTCCATCAGATAAGGCAGAGCTACTTTCTCAGGGATGTGTGACCTATCACCTTAACTGGGTGATATAAACTGCCACACTGCAGACACTGTAGCGATATGACTGAAAATTTGTTAAAGCTACGTTAAAAATCCAAATCGCACACACACACACACACACCTCAACTGGGCCTCTGGCCCTCCCTCTCCCCCCTCCCCATAGGGCACTGAAATAGATTCCATACCCTCCTGGTATCAAGCAGTGCCTATCCTGATAGACTTCTTGAGTCTCCAAGAACATTATTTAGTACTATACTCTCCTGGGACCAGGGAGTTATGTTTTAAGTCCCATAGGACAGGTTGGGGCAGTACTCTTTCCTATGAATGAGAAAGATCCTGTACACTCCTGGCATCAGGAAGATATGGATTCCATACTCTCCAGGGATTTAGGAGTATATTGTGAAGAAGGGCATTTCTGTCTCGCTTTGTATGTGTGCCAACTCTAAGCCAGGTCCCAAATATCATCAAGCCATAAACAATAGAACAGACAAATTGTGCAAGACAAACATGTTGGGTGAGAATTCCATGAGGCCTTTATCTGCCCCCAGTTCCCCACATTTTGTGATTGTTGTTGTTGTAGGGTTTAACGCCATTTTTCAGCACAAGATAGGCTATACATGGTGGCCAGTATAACTGGTGGAGGAAGAACCCTGGAAAACCCCGGGAAGAATCACCAACCTACGAGAAGCTACTGGCAAGCTTTCTCACATACCCACGTTAGCCAAGCCTGAGACTCGAACCCATGCAGACAGAGGTGAGATTGCAGTGATTTGGAATGGTGTGTGCTTTAGACCATTCAACCACTCTGGGCCCCCAGATTTTGTGATATTTCTGAAAAGAAAATATGCACTGTCAAGGCTAACACTCTGGAAGAATATATGCAAATATTTTGTTTCAAAATTATATTGCCAAAGAAGCAAAATAAAATTATTTTAACACAATGGTTAAAGTTGTACGGCCTAAGGAAATATCTATCAGCAGCTGTACAATAAAATAATTGATGCAACATTCAAAACATAACTGCATATTTGAGTATATCTGATGAAGCAGTGCTATAAATTTACTGCAATGCAGTATTTGAACACACTGCCTGTAGCAATACTTATAACTGGCATTCGATTCCAAGAACCGAAAAACAAAACATTCATGGGCACTGTGTAAAGTGCTATTAATAACTGACCTCCCACAATGATAAACAATGGGAATTACAATTAGAAACCATAAAACGGGTAGTGATACCTATAATATGCAAATATAATAAACAAGTACTGCCAAAGCAAGTACTAAATGAAATTCTGGAATACCACACTGTAGGAATAACATACCCAAACACCAGGTGATGGAAAGGGGATGAGTGGTGAAGAACACCACTAGCATATACTAGTGCAATAAAGTCCGCTGATCTACTAAGAGAGATATTTTGCAATCAAATAATGTAATGGGGAAATGTGAATAATTTGCGCCACCCCCACCCCCACCCCAATTCTGAACATGACAAGACAATTTTCCAAGAGTGAACAGCACACAACTTAGCATGACAAGCACCTGAGGAAAAGAGGAAGAGTACCCTACAGGATAGTCAGACTGGTTCTGGGTTCTCTCTCTTCTAGATTTCCATAATGTTCTACATAATGGTGGGATTAAAGGTAATAGTGACTGGTATTGTATTATTGTAATTAAAACATATTTCCAAAAACTTAAAGGATTGCTGTATAGTAAAATCGTTTTAGTAATTTCACAACCAGTTTGCTATGAGATATAAGTTAGTTATGAGATAATCCCCATTTCTACCCTTATTTACATACAATACTAATGATTACAGCACCATCACTAAATACATGTGAATACGTACTGTAAGTACAAGAAACAGTGTGCCAATTAGAAAGTGTAATAAAAACTTGAAAAAAGAAATACAAAGCAAAATCAGATCTAAAACAAATGAAAGCATTATGAGTGCACAGATCTAAAAAATAAATTACACGGCACTGAATACATACCCATTTAATTTTACATAGTTGATCTGGGATTTGATATGGATGTTTAAAATGTAATTCTATATGACACTCCAGACTTGAACTAATTATGTGTTACACAATGAATATTTAACATTTACAATGCTAATTTGTTTTGAATTTCATTCACATTAAATTTAGAAAGCATAAAAGTGGGGTATGTAACAAATACAAAACTGCATTTGTCTTTTGTTCCAAGATGGAGGAGAGAACTCACTTGATATGGCTTATACATACATCTTGGCCAGATGGAATCGACATGTCCCTTCGCCATATCAACCTTGTTCTTTCTGCAAACTTGGAAAAAAACACACAGTTTCTTGTGTGCATACAACATAAGGATGCTTTTTGAACATGCTGTAGTTTTTGAGAAATAATTTAATGGTTTTCCTACTCTTGGTAATGGCAGTCTAACTAATGATGGTTCAGCATCATATGTATCAAACTGAAAGCCCTTTATGCCATGATGCTTTGTCAAATCTGTCATCAGCATAAAATTCACAACCCTTTATGCCATGATGTTTTCTGTCAAATCTGGTCATCGGTATAAAATTGACAGCCATTTATGCCATGATGCTTTCTGTCAAATCTGGTCATCTGTATAAAATTGACAGCCATTTATGCCATGATGCTTTCTATCAAATCTGGTCATCAGCATAAAATTCACAGCCCTTTATGCCATAATGCTTTCATTCAAATCTTGTCATCTGTAAAAAAAACTGATAGCCCCTTATGCAATGATGCCTGGTCAAATCTGATCAGCACAAAATTCACAGCCCTTTGTTCTATGATGCTTTCTATAAAATTTGGTCATCAGCATAAAATTGACAGCCCTTTATTCTATAATGCCTTCTGTCAAATCTGGTAATCTGTATAAAATTGACAGCCCTTTATGGCATAATGCTTTCTGTCAAATCTGGTCATCTGTATAAAACTGATAGCCCCTTATGCCAAGATGGTTTCTGTCAAATCTGGTCAAATTCTCTTGTGCATTCTTTAGAAGAAATCATTTACACATTTTTTATTTACATTAATGTTGGCAATGCTTGATGACAGATTTTTGGCTGGCATCATTTGTACAAACCTGTATGCCCTACCTACAAGGATGCTTTCTGTCAAACTGAGTGCTTGTTGAGAAAAGTTAGGTTCTTCTATTTTTATTCATGGCAGCTATATTTCAAGGTAGATTGGCATCATTTGCATAACCTGAAAGTCCATTATGCTACAATGCTCCTGGCATTCTGTTTAGCAATTTTTGGGGAAAGAGTTCTTTAAAGTTTTCTCCATTTTTAGTAACAGTGGCCATATTTGATCATGGATCACCATTATTTGTACAAACTTTGTTCTCTGCCAAATTTGTTTGAATCTGAACCAGTGGTTTCTGTGTTGGATGAAATAAATGTTGATATGTGACAGACAACAAAAAAGTCCTACACATTTGCTTCTAAATTTTCTAAACCTGCATCACACAATACAAAATCTGATGTAAATAATTCACACCAGATACAAAAAACTCTTAACAACTCTGAATCTTTGTGTTAGTATCATGTTAACCAAGCATGATGACTGTATGTGTTTGTGTGTGTGTGTGTGTGTGTGTGTGTGTGTGTATATATATATATATATATATATATATATATATATATATATATATATATATATATATATATGCCCACATATGAAAAGAGTATTTAAGCAAAAGAAAATTTAACAGTTTTGTATATATGTTTCCCCTAAATCATTTGGAAATGAGCAAATTGGTCATAGAAATTACTGGGAAAATTTATAAACAACATTATCACAGGCAATAGTAACAGTGTCTAAAGTTGTGTATATCTACTTAAAAAATGCATGCTATCAAACACAGGAAAAAGTGTGAAACTGTATGATGTTATATCACAAAAGAAACAATCTAAAATAACATTAAAATAAAACCAACTCATAAATGAAGTCTTTCATTTAAATTAATGAAAAAGAGGGCAACCACCTAGGAGCAATAAAATGATTTAGCTATAAAAAAAAATACTGGTAACCATAATTATTTAAATACTACAGGTAAACATTAAGGACACTAAATTTGATCTGAGAAATAAAACATATTCCATGTAAACAATGGCAAGTAACTTATGTTGGGCTATTGTGCAGTCTGACTTTCAACTCTCTTTGAGAAAATAATAACCACAGATATTTACAATATGTCCATTTGTATTAAATCATGGTTCATACAAAACTCTGAATTAATAAAACAAAACTTCATGCAAATATTGTTGGTCTGAAAGAAAAATACTTCTCAAAACATAAGACAACAAATGCTGGTGAGGTTTTACCCTTCATCTTGTGAAAGAAATCTTTGGCTCTTAAACAAGAAAGATTTTAGTCAAACTTCTGAGTGAACTTCTCACTGAAAAACCTGAACGTTTTACCCAATTAAAAAACATTTGATAGTGATTAGAAATTGTTTGAAAGTAACCTGAATGCAATATAGAATTACCACATATATTCACTTATAAGTTGAGTCTAAATGCAAACTGCACAGACCCAAATCTTCCTGTCACATAATGCACCACCAGATCTCAGTCTGTGCAGTTTGTAAGGAGTGATCAGAAGACCTAATAACACAGACTCTGATCAACTGGCACATTATGCAATAGTGATCAGGGTCTTTGTTAAATGCAGCTGGATTAAACGTTTAAGCAAGTATATATGATACCTAACAATGCAAACAAAAACTTAGTACAACATTTCACCTTTTCTTTCTTACAGGAGTAAATTAAGAGTTCTAAAAATACATTCATAAAAAGTGGTTGAAAAAACATTCAAGTTCAGATGATGATAAACTACAGTTAATAACAAACTGTTAACAGCCTATGAGAAAAAGATGACAAGCATGTAAAACTGACAAACATAAAATTCCTGCTATGTTTATGTTGTGGCAAACTTCAGACATTTGAAACTAAAACATGAAGATCTAAATATATTTTCTAGTTCAGATCTTATTTCTTAACCCAACAACACTTAATATTTAGTTATCAGAAAGTTGCTGTTGTTAATAATACAAGTGTACAATCCTCAAAAATGAAATCCTATGCTACTAAATAAAAATCCCCTACTGTACAGGGAAATCCCGAACACTTACATTTCCATTCCTTTTATTGTATTGGGAAACCCCACACATTTACCGTATGTTTCCATTCCTTTAATTGTACTGGGAAACCCCAAATATATATTTCCATTCCTTTTATTGTACAAGGAAACCCCAAACACTTATGTTTCCATTTTCTGTACTGGGAAACCCCAAACACTTATGTTTCTGTTCCTTTTATTGTACAGGGACATCCCACACACTTATGTTTCCATTCCTTGCATTATACATGGAAACCCAAAACAATTATGTTTCCACTCCTTTTATTGTAAAGGGAGACCCCCAAAACTTATGTTTCTATTCTTTTGATATGGTTAAAAGAAAACTGGATTAATTATCATTTTTAAAAAAAACATAAAGTGATGGGGAACTGTACAAGCAAATTCACATGATAATTGACTCATTTTCATCAGTTGCCAAGTTTTTTTAACTCCATGGTTATCGCAGACCACAGATTAAAGACCCAACAAAGATCCTTCTTTGGAAACAATGGGAAACTTTCCAACCAACGTGGAAAAAATAAGACACTTTCCCCAATCAATCTGTGGAAAAGAATGGGACACTTTTGGTGAAAACAATGGGTCACTTGCCCCAATGAAAATATAAATTCTGCAAAATCATGAAAATTGATATTCCTACCATGAACCCAATAAATGAATTTATGGCATTCTGGATACAGAGAGATTCATATAACTAGAATCTGGAATAACACAGCTTCACTTATTTTGGATACTTAGAAATTTTGATAACTGGAATCTGGATTAACATAGCTTCACTGATACTGGATACTTAGACATTCTAGACAATCTGATAGCATCTGGATTGCCTGTGTTTTGATTTTATCTCTAAAAATACCAAAGACAGTTTCATGCACTCTTTTCATAGTGTGTGAATTTTATTTTGCTACATAATTAGATATAAAATATCAGAAACATGATGATGACTTACCATCTGGAACAATCTGTAACAAACTAAAGTAAAAGCTAGTTCACACAAGTCTGGTAAGGTGTCTTTCTATGTAAGCAAGTACATGCATACAAAACGATGTACTAAGAAAATCATTAAAATATGCAAAATGAATAACTTAAGTGAATTTTGAGGCAAACAAAAAATAAACTTAAACTTAACTTTGTGAGCACTCCTGCTGTTATTAACATAATAAGTGCACTGTGCTGGATACAGAATATATATTAACAAGTGCTAACTTGTTTTCTTTGTGCAATGGAAATAAGTGTCTAGTTTTTAACAATGATAAACTAATTTTTAGGGTAAAATAAGTTAAAACTTAGCCAGTCATAATACATTAGGACTATATGCACTACCATGCAAATCCAGCCCTCCAAACTTTGGTTAAGCAACAAACTGCTAAAATGTTGCCTGCTTAAAAAGGTGAAAGTCAGATGAGAGGGGTTGCACCTTAGAAATAGGGACTGTTGCCAAATCCCATCCAATTGTCAGTTAGTAATTGAGCAAAAGCAGGGATGTAACTGAAGGAAGGGCGAGGGAGGGTGTGCCCATATTATGATCTGGTAATTATTATTGCAGATACATATTTTACTCTGAAAACTGGTTTCTTCTTCCAATATGTTACCCAATCATAATACATAAAGAGAATACGTAACTGAATGAGGAAGTTATGTTACCTTACCCTGGAGGTGATCCTGTCTCCAGTTCCCTAATGTACATGAAGCAGCTTTGAGTCTCAAGTATGATATTGGTTAGGGTTAGTCTATGGTTCTTCATGCATTGCAGAATTGCAACCTCCATCACACAGTTTGGAAAATGTCAGTTTGGTGCAATGCTAGTGCTATCTACCCTAATCTCATGAGCCAATATTCCCAAAAATTTATTTGGTCTTGGGTTATTTCCATATATGCAGAGTGGGTAACCCATCATACCCAAGACAACAGTCCCTGAGCTGACTTATCATCTTTCATTTTGTTATTGGTAAGAACAAGCAAGATCTCCCTCTTCTTAACAACTCAGTTTGCTTCAGGTACCATTTCAAAGAATACACAAGTTTCAATACAAAGGACTAACTTCCCATTAGCTGGAGCATGTTCAAGGCACTAAAAGCAAAACCATCCTTAGTGAAATCAAACCATCATGGGAAAAGTTGATAGTCTTGATCAAATTAAAAGGTATGTATCTCACTGATCCAGCAAACTAGAATGACTAGGAAGCAGGTTTTGTATGAGTGGCGAGTCAAGAAGGTTCTAGACACTGGTTAGAAAGGTGCTATGTTTGAAACCACAGAAAGTTCCATTTCAACAAAGGGCCAAAGCTGTTGGTCACAAATAGATTAGAGAGTTCTTGGTTCTGGCCTATATACTGCTTTCCATGATGGCGAAACATGACTGAGATCTGAGATCCTGAAATAGTAGCCCATGAAAGTTTTTCCCCTCCAAGTGCCAGAGGAGAAGATGCCTTTATCACACTTTAGTTGCTAAAACAAGCATGGGTTATGATCAGGTAACCTATTTGAAGAAGAAACCCAATGCTCAACATTCAAAAAGAAACACTGTTTAATAAAAAGGTGAGAAAGTGAATATGATTGAAAAGTAACCCTCTAATCAAAACAAATGTTTTTTCCAAACATATTTAATATAATATTCTGAATACTGTGAATTTAATATTTTTATTGGGTACCAAGTTTAGTGGATTAGCATTCTTTTTACGAAACATGAATTTAAAGACCAATAAACAAATCTATCTTATAACATGTCTTCTATGGAAAGAATCCTTCAAAACTTGGAATTATGACATAGATTGTTTCATAATATACTTTATTTCTTCTGTGTTCTCTGGAAATACTGTCTGACCTAAGGTAATTTGCAATTAAGCCCAGGGATGTAATTTCAATACACTGTTCTACATTCAAAGCAGAATTTAAGGTGTATGGTTTCTAAAATGTACATGAAATTAAAGCGTTCCTAATGAAATATTACATAGACATATATTTATCATGCTCTGAAGAATAAAAAATGAAACAAAAATATAATTCAGCTTGAAATGATTTGAAATAAGTTTTGCATACTGACATCATCAAGTTCCTTTCATGTTTTGCGAAAAAAAACCCACTTTTACTCTGATAGTAAATGCAATTCCAACAAGCTGTACAGGAAAAGTGTCCATAAACAAGAGTCTCCAGAAGGGACTGACAATCTACTGGTCAAAAAGAATGTCCAGGAATCCAAGTGCAGATCATTTCTTCTTTTTAACTGCTGAATATTGAAACTATCAGTGATATTCAGGAAGGCCACCATGATGGCCATATTAGATGTAAGATCAGCTCCATTTTCATTTAGGACCAACTGGACACCATAAGAAGTCTTTTGATAAAAACCCTATGTTGATATGGCTTTAGGAGTGTAGACAAAAATAAATTTTCAAGTTAATTACCATGGTGGCCTTATTGGAGGACCATATAAAGTCATCTGGTGAAAGCCTCATCTGATATGACCTTCAGTTCAGAAAGAATAGTGATGAAAATATTTTCAAGATGGTTGTAATGACCTCCATAATGGATGTCAGATTATAACCATTTTCTAGTAGGATCGACTATAAGAAGTCTGTTAGTGAAAACCAAATGCTGATAGAACTAGCAATTCAGGAGGTGTAGTGATAACAAGATTTTAAGCTACTTGCTGTCACAGCCATATTAGTTGCCTGAGCAGCACCATTTTCATTTAGGACTACCTGGACCATGGGATGAATGTGTTTGTGTCGAGTTTCATGGCATACCTATAAGTAGTTTAGGAGTAGCGATACCATAAGGATATATCTGAATCACTTCTGGACTACGACCAGTAGAGCTAAATTTTAAACAGGATTTGGGGACTCCTGCAAGTGGCTTCAGATTCCATACAATGCAGGGAAAGGCATTTCTAAAAACAATTATTTTCAGAGTACATCAATAACAGTTAAAATCCTAAAATAAAGTTTAAATCGGAAACTTTTCAAAGATGTAATATTTTCATAGTAATATACCGTGAAGTCAATATTTTTCATGCGGTACCAATTTTCATGCATTTTGTCATTCCTATAAGCCAAGCAGTGAAGGACACAACAATGATACCATCTGTGGAACAACTGGACTCCATCCCCAATTTACAAATTTATGTACTGACAAAAATAATGCTACTTGTTGCCAAACAATGATAAACTGATGCCCATAAAAAATTAATTCAGAGTATACAGCTCTAGGGAAATGATAGAATACAGAACTCTTCCAAATACTGGTAGTTTCTGCAAATGAAAATAATGGCACAGATAATTTTGGTGCCAACTTGGCTGAACATTTTGCAAGCTCTAAATATATTTCCAAGTCAGAGCACATAAAGGAGTAAAATTTCAGGATTATGTTTGCGTTTCCACCAATATACCATATAGCACGTATTTTTCACAGACATAAAATTTAGCAATTTCATTAAAAATGGCATATTTTAAATTTTGCCAAGTTCATTATTAGCAAAGATCTAGATGGGTTTTAATATTTCAAGTGATATATTTTGATCTCATTATCAGACCACTTAATCACTAAAATTTTTCCACTTTAAAAACAATACTTCAAAATGGTAGCTAAAAGTTAAATTCCTGCCACAACAGACAATACTGAAAACATTCCAACTGCCAGGACACATGCATCTTTCAAAACTAACGTGATCCATTTAAAAAACAAGTCTGCATGAAAAGGGATGAACTGAAATGACATCTGTACCTGAAACCATCATTCCTGATGGATGAAAACAACTGAGGTATGTAACATGGCCTGGATTACATCCAAGCACAAGCAGTAGACAAGACTAGGACTTTCCAAATGTCTGGGAAAATGCCATTTCAACCATACTTTGCTGTATACCATCTTGAAAACAAACATACATTTCTTGTTGACCTGGAAAAAGGCGCCTGAAACAAAGATATTACTTAAGTGTCAGAAAAGAAAAAAATCTGAATATAAAAAAAGAAACTGAAATTTAAGCCAACTAAGAGAATCCCCTCTCAATCATCTATTTCATACTAACAGTATCCCCTCTACATCATCTATTTCATATTAACAGAATCCCCTCTACATCATCTATTTCATACTAACTGAATCCCCTCTACATCATCTATTTCATACTAACTGAATCCCCTCTACATCATCTATTTCATACTAACTGAATCCCTCTACATCATCTATTTCATACTAACTGAATCCCTCTACATCATCTATTTCATACTAACTGAATCCCCTCTACATCATCTATTTCATACTAACTGAATCCCTCTACATCATCTATTTCATACTAACTGAATCCCCTCTACATCATCTATTTCACACTAACAGTATCCCCTCTACATCATCTATTTCATACTAAAAGTTACCCCTCTAAATCATCTATTTCAAACTAAATATAGCTCTCATATTGATCATAAAACCCATCACTATAATATGATTCCAGGTATATGGTGCAGTATTACCACGGACCTAGTGACCAAAAGTTTATAAATTGTTAAAATTATATGGGGGGTTTTCAACAGAAATTTGAACATAGCAGCTCATGACTTTACATGGAAAACATGGCCAGAACATTTTTTTTACAATCAGCCTTTGACCCTAATTAGCCACTATCGTATCCAATGTCAGATACTGTATTCCGAACTGGTTACAGCATAACCTACATTACCCATGTCTCTAATGAGCCACTATAACTGTAACCAGCCTATGTTAGTTACTTGGTAACAGTATATGGTGCTGCCAAATTGGCATTAATCCAGCAGATCAGTGACTTAATCTCTGCAAACACATCTTGCAGATTGTGCAGGTACGATTTGGACATGCAAGTCCTAATCCTTTCAGTGATCTGATGCTGTCCAAGTGTCAATATACTATGATCAATAGTAAACTTTTATCCGGTATGTCATGCAAGACTGAGTACTTCAATGCAGCCTAGAGTGCATTATCCAATCATGATAGAAAAAGCAACAGTACTGATAGATAGTCATTTGTTAAAAGTGATGTGGCTACAAATTCTGGACATTTAGCTTTTGTAGATTATGCAGTGGAGAAACATCATAGACTTAGTGATGGTCAGGTCTTAAACAGCATTCAATTTTTTCATACTTTAACTACATAGGACAGGGTGTTTTTCTGTGTGATATACCTGAACAGGTTAGCCAGTATGGAAGCCTGGGGGTTATTCTGTTATTGATATAACTGTACAGGTTAGCCAGTATGGAAGCCAGGGTGTTATTCTGTGTGTGATATAACTGTACAGGTTAGCCAGTATGGAAGCCAGGGTGTTATTCTGTGTGCGATATATCTTAATAGGTTAGCCTGTATGGAAGCCAGGGCAGTATTCTGTGTCCAATATAACTGTACAGGTTAGCTGGTATGGAAGCCAGGGTGTTATTCTGTGTATGATATAACTGTACAGGTGAACCAGTATGGAAGAGAGGTACACACATTGTGCTGAGTGAACAGTGCTTATTCTTTTACGATTAATACTTTTTGTAAAAACATGTGCTTGCTTGTGAAATCACTGGATTTCAAATGGATTACATACATACATATAAGTTTATTATTTCTGTTATTTTTTAATTTAGAATTGCTAAAAGTGTGCTGTACATGGTTTATTGTAATTCAGTCATTAATCAGCATAAGTAAATGGTCCCTTGAACTGCAGACAAGATATGTAATTGACAAATGACTTGATATTACTCATAGCAGTTTCACAGATAAATAATTATTTTATTTATTGTAAAATGTGTTTAAAAGTAGTAGATATGTCATTTGAGCATGTAACTAAGAAAGTATTATGTTTTTACCATTAAGAAGGTTGGCCTCAAAATGCAACCAGAATTTAATTATACAATGTTCATCAATTTAAATAACTTTAAACTTGATGGCCATGCAGTTGTACATGTGAAATAATTGACAAGTATATTTGTTAAAGGCTGGTGTTACATCATTGTTTTAATCAGTCACATAAGCTGATCTATCAACAGTATGATGAAAAAAAACAACTTGAAGCTTAGTATGTTATCTTTATTTCCTTTCTAAAATATTGTTATTTGACAAGATTAAACGCACAAGTAATATTAAGTCAAAAAACATTTAATTTATAAAGTAATATTATTACTATATCATTCTCATTTTACCATTATTCAGTAAACACCGTATATACTCACATACAAACTGTATAAATTAGGAAAAAAAATGACAGCCTGGAAGAAGGGAGGTCAGTTTATCCATGGGACAAGGTCTAAACTTGAAACTTTTTAAGTTTATTTGTTGACTATCCATATATATTGTTATTGCAGATCGCCAAAGATGAGATTATATGCCTAAACTGAACCCCCAGGACCTCCTGTACTGAAACCCCACATGAAAATGAACATCCAGTCAGATTTTTTCAATATGGCTGGTCAGATGAGTCACCTAACTTGTGAGTCGTGCACTTTTTAATGTTTTCTATTCAGTTTGGAGTAGCTGGCTTATACATGAACATGATTAGATGCAAATATATACGGTAATACATTTAACATTCACTGACCCCAAGTAGCATGTTATAACCATTAGAGCTGTATAACATATAAAAGAACAAAGACTATTCTGCAACAAAACTTTAATTCAGCAAAAGGCAGCTAAGGGAGACAACCTTCTTTGCTGCAAGCAATTGAAATTCAAAATTGGCTAGATTCTACCAAAACACATAATTTGCAAGTTATAAACGATCTTCTCAAGTATCTCCAATGATTTTTTTGGTTATATTGTTATGCCATGCCCAGCCATTATTAAATCTACTCGGTGAGAAAGGTTTTTATTATGCGTAATTAGGCATATTAGATAGATGGTATTAAAACATGTTTTATAATTTCTTCTTTAATTGTATAATTCTGTAATTTTGCACACAAAAATTATTTTTCAATGTTACTTGAATATGCAACTATATTTCTTATAAAAATGGCATTTATGGAAAATAAACCTATGTTAGATATTCAAATTTGTGGTTTCTGGCAACCAAAAACTCACCAAAATTTTCTACCCCACAAATTTATCACAGTATGTCTTATCCTTCAGGACCTAACTTTGAGTAAAATGAACAGTATCTACATGCACTTTGCACCAATCAGTAAATTGAAGCTTGCACTCTATCAGTGATATGAATGATTCAAGTAATAAAAAAAGACTTGTGCAAATCTCCACAGGCAGGACAAAAAGATGATTTTACAAGTCCATGTTAGGCAAGCAAGTTAAACAAAAGTCCCTTGAAGTGACCAGTGCTCTACTGGTTGAAAAGAATATCCAGGAATTCAAGATAAGACCATTTTTTCCTTTTGAGTGACAAGATGATTTCACATCTCTGATATATTTCAGAAATAAAAAAACTGTCAAATCAGCTGCTGTGGTATACATATTGGATGTCAACTTGACAAAATCTTCATTTTGGATGAAGTAGACATCATTTCAAGTCTTTTGGTAACAATCCCATCTCATAATAATCATCCATTGTTGGGAGGTAGTGACAACAAGATTTGTAAAAGTCACTGTGGCACCTATATTGAACAAATGACTGGCAATATTTTCATTTAGGACCCCTTGTATTAATGATCAGTCATTCAGAAAGTAATGACAAATAAGAAGAATATTTTTAAGACAATCATCAAGGCAGGCACCCTGGATGTATGACTGGCACTATTTTCATTTAGGACAAAGTAAATATCATAAAAGGTCTTGATGAGAAAACTCCATATTAATTTTGCCATCCATTCGGAGAGGAGACAAGATAACAATATTTTCAAAATACGACTTTCCATTCAGAAGGAGCAGCAATTATGAGATTTTCAACACTGCTGCTGTGAAAGCCAGACTGGACATCGGATCAGCACCATTTTCATTTTGAGACCAAACTGGACATTATAAACAGGATTCTGATGAAAACCCTATGTCAATATGACTTTCTGTTGATGCAGAGTTGAGATAACAAGATTTTAAAAATGGCTGCCATGGTGGCCATATCGGATGTCAGATCAGCACTGTTTTTAATTAGGTTCAGCCAGATATTATATGAAGACTTTTAGTGAAAATCCCATGTTGATATGACCATCCATTCTGGAGAAATAGCAATAACAAGATTTTCAAGATAGCTGCCATGGCAGTAATACTGGATGATAGACTGACACCATTTTCATTTAGTTCCAGATTGACAATATAAAAAGCCTTTTAGTGAAAATCAAATGTTGACAATGCCATCCATTCAGGATGAGTAGCATAAACAAGATTTTCAAGATGGCCACCATGGCAACCATACTGAACTTCAGATCAGCACACTTTTTATTTAGCACTACTAAAAAACATCATAAGAAGTCTTTTAGTGGATATCCCATGGTATGATCGTCCCATTCAGGAGGATTAGTGATAAGATTTTCAAGATGGCTGCTTTGGTGGCCATATTGAATTTCAGATCTGCACCATTTTCATTTCAGATAACACAGGCATCCTAAGAAGTCTTTTAGTGGAAACCAAATGCTGATGTGACAATCTATTATTCTGGAGAAGTATCAATAACAAGATGTTAAAGATGGCTACCATGGCAGTGATAATGGATTTCAGATTGGCACCATTTTCATTCAGGACCAATTAAACCATGGGGTGAATGTGTGTGTGCAAAGTTTCAAAGTAATTCTCCAATTAGTTTGGGAGGAGTAGTAACGACAAACTTGTGCTCATGGACAGATGACAGACGATGGACAATGAACATCAGACCATACCATAAGCTCATCTGGTCTATGACCAGTAGAACTAAATATACTGTAATCAATGATCAGCAGATTTAGCTTACCCAACAACCCAGTATGCGAGTGATGGAGAAGGTTTCTTGGGGCCTGTGACAATACTGGAGGTACATACAAACATAATCCCTTCTTCTCTGATAGACTGCCAGGTAGTGCATTGCCCGAATAGACAACTAGATTCATTCCTACATGTATCCTGGAACAGGAAATGAAGTTAAAACTAAGTTATATATGATGTTACAAACTGTATCAGATTTGAAATCTACAACCCAATTCTTAAATTTAAATGAAAATTCACTTCTTTTCAATCATTTCCAATTTCTATGTTCAAAATATAAACACCAAAATAAAGGAAGTTACTTGTGCAACTGAACTTTATGCCTAGGCTAAATGCTTAGGGCTTAGGCAATACAATCTGGCATGCTGGGTAAACCACCATGTCATTGTGGTCTAAAGTTTATTACTATTAATGTACAAACTATCAGCTGACCATTATTCATTATGTCCATTTTGGGATTAATAGCTCAGAATAATCAGATGCCATAAGTCTTTGCATGTGCTAGAGTGTACGGTGCTGAAAATTAAATGCTGGGCCAAAATGAACAATTTGGCAGTAGTAGTCTGTAGTAATAATACAATTAATAATAATAAAATATAATTTAAAAAAAATAAAAAAGTCTGATTACAACATAAACTGTATTGACACTAGCAATTTCTATTAATAATTTAGCACTCACAGCAGTTTACTGAGAGAAGTTTCAGCATGAAAACTACATTTGGTGTGCTTCATAATTCAATATTTTGCACATCTGAAAATTTGGTGTTAACTGCTGTTGTTGTTGTTGTTGTAGGGTTTAATGACATTTTTCAGTACAAGATAGGCTATACATGGTGGCCAGTATAACTGTTGGTGGAAGAACCCTGGAAAACCCCGGGAAGAACCACTGACCCATGAGAAGCTACTGGCAAGCTTTCTCACGTACCCATGGTAGCTGAGCCTGGGACTCGAACCCATGCAAACAGAGGTGAGATGGCAGTGATCCATAATGGTGAGCGCTTTAGACCACTCGGCCACTCAGGGCCCCTGGTGTTAACTGTTAAAGCTTGACATAAAAATAATAAATCAAAGGAAATATGATGAATAAAATTTTCTTTAATCAAGGGGAAGGGGGGTGATTTGTCTTAAAATTTTATTCAGCTTGTACTAAAAACTGTTTCTAATATTTGAGAAAAATATAATAAAATACTTGTTTTCTGAAAATTTTGACTGAATACGGCAATTTAAATTTGTTTTTTCTTCATCAATGTATGATCTGCTGTTAAAAGTAATGGACTTTACTGTTATGGTGATGAGTAATGATTCCCTCTAACATTCAGCTCCTGCTGCAGACCAATTTACTCCAACAAATGTCTATCACTAGTTTCTGTCTGTAAATTTAACTATCTGTCCAAAGTCTGTCTGCTTTATACTGAGTACAGGTAATCAGTTGATCTGATGTCCTTCCACTATTAAATGAGATATGATACAAGCACCCTGATAAAGTTACTGTACTGATGATGAGTGTATTAATATACCCATAACATTTACTTCACAATAAAATAACAAGTATTTATGTTGTAATTGTCTTTTTCCTTTTAATTCCATCCATGTACCCACATTGTACCTTGCATCTAAATTTAGCTAACTGCAGAAATCCCTTAACACAACCATTGTAGGGTGGCATCATCCTTGACAGCAATGAATCTCAATCTGTCTCACATAATAATAATAATAGTAATGAGGACTTTGTATAGCGCCTAATCTTTAGAAGGTCTAAGCACTTTACAACATATGACAACACTTAAAAAACATATATAATGATATGATTACAAAAATAAAAACAAACACCACGAAATTAGAAAACAGAAAACATGCTGTAAATATTCAAGGTAAGGAAACATTATTATGTCTTTAAGTCTGTTCTTGCAGTTGAAATAGGTGAGTTTTAAGAGTGCTCTTGAATGAGATCACTGTGTCTTTGTGTCTAAGTTCAGTGGGCAATTCGTTCCACGTTGCTGGGCCCTGGTATGCAAAAGAACGTTGTCCATATGATTTCATTTTCATAGTGGGAATAATGAGAATACGAGTGTCAGAAGAGGAGCGTAAGTATCTTGCTGGTGTGTACACATGGGTGAGGTCAGATAGGTATGTTGGACTGGAGCCCGTCAGTGAAACGTAGCACAGAGAACAAATTTTGTGTTTAATTCTGGATCGAATGGATAGCCAGTGTAGGGTACAGAGCAGGGGAGAGGCGTGCTCTGATTGTGGTACTCTAAGGATGATCCGAGAAGCTGTGTTTTGAACTTTTTGAAGTTTCTGGAGTAGATATTGAGACGAACCAGACAGAATTGAGTTACAATAGTCCAGTCTTGAAAGTACTAAGGAACACACAAGTGTTTTAGTGGCATCAACTGAAAGATACTTGCGAATGGAGCTGATGCGTCTCAGCTCAAGATATGCAGCCTTGCATATGTTCATGACATGTTGGTGCAATGAGAGTACTGTCAAGAATAACACCTAGGTTTCGTACTGACTGTGTGAATTTAATGTTGGTGTTGCTGATATTTATTGTCTGAGGTAAAGGATGTGAATGAGAAAGTCTTTGTGTTGTAATCAGAATGGCTTCAGTTTTATCATCATTCATCTGCAGCTTGTTACATGTCATCCATGATTTCACATCGGAAATGCACCTCTCTACACCTTGGATGGTAGCTTCAACTTCAGTTGGGTGGCTAGATTTGAATATTTGGGTGTCATCAGCATACAACTGGTGAGACACTGTATGATAATCTATGACACTTGAGAGTGGCTGAGTGTACAGAATGAAGAGAACAGGTCCAAGAACAGACCCCTGTGGAACGCCACAACAGAGATCAACTGGGCTGGAGTGTTTCCCATTTGCGGACACAATTTGTGTCCTGTTGACCAAGTAGGACTTGAACCATAGTAAGGCTGTATCGTGAATTCCAAATACATGCTGAAGACGGTGAAGTAATATATCATGGTCTATTGTGTCAAATGCTGCAGACAAGTCAAGGAGAGTGAGGACTGTAATCTTTCTGCTATCCAAAGCAGAGAGAAGGTCATTAACTACTTTCAGAAGAGTAGTATCAGTACTGTGGCAAGGGCGATATGCAGACTGTACATTGCTAAAAAGACTGTTTGAATTCAGATGAGATACAAGTTGGGATAGAACAACTTTTTATTTACATGAATGGGAGATTAGAAACTTGGCGGTAGTTCTTTAAATCGTTATGGTCGAGTGTTGGTTTCTTCAGAAAAGGCTTTACAATGGCAGTTTTGAAAAATGATAGGAATTCCCCGAATGAGAGAGAGGTATTAATAACCTCAGCTAGTGAAGGCAATATTGGATCTAAGCACTCAAGTAGCAGTGATGTCGGAATCGGATCAAATTCACATGACTTTGGTGCACTCTTCATCACGATTGTACGTACTAAATCCATAGAGATGGGTTCAAATGCTGCTAACGGTTGCCGCTGAAATTCTGTATTGCAACTGTATGGTGACGACGAAGCAATTGAAATTGTGTTGTCAAGCTTATCTCTGATGGTCTGTACTTTGTCATGGAAGAAATTTGCAAACAGGTCCAGAAGGTCGACTAGAGAGAAGGTAGTTGGAAGTGGTGTACATTTGTTCCTTGACATTAGCTTGTTAGTAATCTCGAATAGCTCTTTGCAGCTGGAACATTCCGTGATCTTAGTACTGTAGTGGGCTGATTTCGCTGCATGGACTATGTTTGTGACATTCTTCTTAGCGGCTTCATAGATTTGCTTATGAATAGTGAGTCTGGTGGAAAGCCAAAGCCCCTCAGCTTTACGGCAGTCTCTTTTAGCAGTGCAAAGCTGGTCCCTAACACTGCTATACCACGGAGAACACTTTTGAATTGATACTCTGCACTTGGTTGCTGGGGCATGTTTGTCAAGCAATGAACGCAGGCAGTTATCGAGTTGTTCTGCTGTAGGAGGTAAGCTAGTTGTTAGGTTTGCTTGGATGTCATGCATTAGTTGGGTTCTGTTTATCATACGGAGGTTTCTCTTAGTAGCAAATAAAGGTGGAGGGTTAGGGACTGATACGCCAAGATGGCATATAATGCTGAGGTGATCTGATGCAAGTTCGTGGGACACCAGGGACACATCTGATACAAAACTTCATATCTGCCACTTGGATGGCTGATCATTATTTCAGCTAAAATCAGCTTGTCAATAGCTTTCTCATAACATCAAACTTGCAGGCTTAACTTCACTCATAATGCTACAGATACCTGAATTTGGGGCAACTGAGTATTTTCACTCACTTTAATGACTGAGTTGTAGAGCCTAATACGTTACAAGATTTCTGGATTGCTGCATCCTTGTGGAACAATACTTTGCCTGTAAAACTGGTATGTAGTCAGTACTTTGTTACATTTACACAGAAACTATGGTTAAATTATATCCATAAAAAGGTGGACCGCTCTGGTGACCCAAGTGGTTAGAGCATCTGTCTTGGATGCGGGAGGTCACAGGTTCAAACCCTGGCTGAGTCATACCAAAGACTTATAAAATTGGTACTAGTAGTTGCCCCACTTGGCACTCTGCATTAAGAGGATTGTGTTAGGACTGGTCAACCTGGTGTCATGATAATATGACTGGGCAGGACATGATGATCCAGTGATGTAAACTGATACACTGCACACATCATGGTGATATGACTCAAATTGTACATTAAAAATCCCAAACACACACACACACATACACACATAAAAAGGTCTGCTTTGGGGACTGCTTTCAAAGCCCATTCCATGCTGTCTACAAATCTGCATATAAAGCTATTAAATTTTGTGCAAAAAAATGAACCATGGGACATACCATATATACTCATGTATATGTATGGCCCAACTGCAAACAGAATAGACCCAGATCAGCCACTGCATAATGTGTTGCCACATATACTGATTACCTCCTAAAAAACTGCACAGACACAGATCTACTGGTGCATTATGCAACTTTGGATTTAGGTCTGTGCAGTTTGCAGCTGGATGCAACTTACGAAAGAGTATATATGTATGAATTGAGAACAATGCTATTTCTGTTCTCCATATTTCTTTTGGTTACATATAATTAGCATCGACCTGTCCATCACAAATAACAATTAGTTATTTACATTTTCTATGTCCTTGATGTTAAATTGTGATGCCTACAAGGTGGAATATATCAACTGGTACCCAACTGATTCTTTAATAATTTGGCTAGGAAGGGGACTGGCAATTTTTCAAAGCCACATGGCAATGTTTTTCACCTTTAATGAACTGTAATTAGTATTTTAATTCATTAGTTCATACAGCAACTAGCCACTGGTTCCATTGATATATAATGTGTCCACAGTAATATGGCATTTAAAAAATAATGCAATAGTACTGATTAAAATAAAAATATACCAAAAACAATTTCACAAAAATGTTTTTTAATGAACTGAATTAAAATGAAAGTTAACAAAGTCAGACATAACTGCTGTGGAAGTACACTATAAAGTATAAACTATTTTGGTACTGAGCACCAGCTAACATCAGGACCTGCAGAAAATACTGCTATAAATTAAACAGAATCAATTTGCTAGGAAACAAATTCAACATTTCTGTTGATGTACACCACAAAGAATAAAATATTTTGACAGACAAAACAACATAAACAATATGAGTCAGTAACAAGTAGTTTTGTTTACAGCATATAAAAAAAGAACAAAATATAAGGCCCCTTATGGGCAAGTGAAAGTATGGTCAAAGCAAAATAAACCCTCCTGAAGCTCTGGTCAGTACTGAATTCCCAATCAATCATGGAAGATTTAATACGTACATAACAGAGACAAGAACCACCCACTACGGTTTAGTTTAATGGCACAGCAACACAAACAGGTTATAATGTGCCAAGCAAAGCAAAGTTATAGAAGACCAAAAGAAACAAATTTGTCAGGAACAGTTGAATTTTTTTAGCCCAGTTATGTGACTAAAGAGCCAAGCCTTAAATCAAAAAGTTTTTCAGCTTGAGTTTCAGCTCAAGTTTTTGTTTTGACCAATTACAAATAATGCTATTATTGAAAGGTCTATTCGGACTGGATGGTAGTGAAAACTCAGACTCAAGTTCCACTGTTGTATAATCTCAATGGTCAGGACTTTTGCAGATAATTCCATGAAATGCGAAATGTGAGTTCCACAGAACAGGTGTTTTGTCCATTTTCCATGCTATGACATACCTCACAATATCTAAATTGTAAAACCTTTCGCAAAATCTAATGCAGCACCAGAGTGCTAATGATGTTCCCAATGCCAGATTCAGAGAAGTTTCAGATATGTCACTTCATTTGCTAATGCATGTAAAACAATTTGAATTCAAATAAGCAACCAACCTGTGCTGCAGAATGCTTCTGGAAGATTCTGTGTATGGAAAGACATGTGTGATAGAACTTTTGGAGTACCAACTCCTGAAGATTTCCATGGCTGGCAAGAGATGCTTCACATGGGGAGGGGCTCAGGTAGATCCCATCGAGTCCTTCAAAATTGACATAGTGGAACAGCATGTTGTTTATGCCTCTTGTGAGTCTGTGGGAAATGTAATCACTTTTAATAACAATACATATCTTATTTTATACACTTACTGAGAGGCTTGTGAAGCCTAGCAAATAATTACATAAAGTTGCTTGCAGTGATGTAAAATATATATATCAAAAATGAGTGTTTGCTATTACAGGGTATTAATGTTAGGCATTTATAAAGATAAAGTTGGTTAAACACAGAGTTGTATCTATTAGAAGGATTAACTGAATTGTGCTATTTTCCTTTTCACTGTCAAGTTGTGAATGGGATACATAATGACTTTTTTTTTTATAGACAGACCCAGCATTGCAAATGAAGTCAAACCATCTAATTTTATTGTCTTTTAAATAAGGCACAACTGCATGTACACATGTAATAATATGTACTGCACTTCACATCTGAATGAACATTTTTTAAAGCATTTATAATATGTAATTTTACAAACATTAACATGGGACAGTATCACCTTGATTTTTTATTACGCTTAAGTTATGAACACTTCACATCTGAATGAACCTTTTTTTTAAAGCATTCATAATATGCAATTTTACAAACATTAACATCAGACAGTATCAGCTTTATTTTTTATTACACTTAAGTGATGAAAGTAATAATTAAAGAATGGACACCTTTTAATAAACTGTGTTTCTCTTAAAATGCATACTCAATCACATTAACATTAGAAAAAATCTCTGCTACCTCCAAATCCAGCCCTCTCTTAAAGACAATAAAAATATCTGCTATACTCCAAGCAAGAAAAAGGGAAGTAACTCTTACAGATAACCTCCCCTTGTCCCAATTCAGTGACCCCGATGTTTACCAGTTCAAGCTTGATGAAAACCTTGAACAGGATGCTTGCATTTGCAGAGGAGGATTGATAGTATTGTGATCAGGTCAATGTTTTTGGAGAAACATAATTTATTCTAAAAAATTGTCCTTCTTCCATTAGATGTATTACCCAATCACATTAATGTTAGACAAATAGGAAAGAGGAGGAGTAAATGATTGAGCATCCAACCTCTACCAATGTCACCCTGTAGGAGCACCATGACTGTTGTACTGAATGGATGAACTTCTCCTAATGTGATGGCAGCACAGTCAGAGATTATGGTTTAATACTCATGCATGATAGATTCATGTGAGATCCCACACCTGGCTATTGCCTTGCATGCAACAATTTTCCTGGCCAATCAAGCAAAAATTGTAAAGTCAAACTCAGGACTGAGGTTTTGCCATTATGAATGGTGACTGTAAACAGTCTGGCAGCTATCAGTGACCTGAAAACATTAAGCTCTCTCTTTTGCAGGCCTTGTCACTTAAAAAGATGAAGAAGGTAGAGTGAGTGTGCCAGTCAACTGACCATACTCGATCTTATATTGAGACATTACAGATGAAGGTTGGGCTCTTGATAACTGGATGTATTTCATGAGCTGAAATTTTCAGAAGTTGTACCTGATCCTGTGAAAGTTCACCATACACTGATATAATAACTCACTAAAACGAAGTGGTCAATACAGGTGGGGTTATGACTTACTTTCCTGCCTTTATCAGTAAGAAGAGCCTTTGATTGATATAGTGGGTGTTCTCCACATGCTTTAAATAGCAACCGAGAGTATGTAACAGGTCTATCAAGAAAAGAGGGTGAATAGTTACTTTATAACTGCCAATAGACCAAGGGTGTCCAACCTTTTTTGCATGAGGGACCACACTGCCATTTTTTTTCTCATTTATGGGGACACTTACCAACTTAGCCTAAATTTTCCACTACCAGTCAGCACAAATTATGAAAGGTTGGCAGGTCAGATAGAAACCTTTATTGGGCCAGATTCTGGCCCATGACCCATATGTTGTTCAACCCTGCTATAAATGGTATCCTATTCTTAGAAATGAAACCAGGTTGCGTCTTTAGCATGATTTATATATTCGAACTGAACTGAATGTAGTTCAAATCCACGGACAGCGCATGGAGCTTACTCACCCTGTAATCTGAAGCTAGTACCATGAGGAAACAAATATTGAAAGAAAACAGCTTCAACAAGGCCAAACATTGGGCTTATATTTTGATGTGTTAAGCCATGTTAAGAACAAGAAGAGATTCCATTTTGAGATCAACCTAAGCTAGTGGGACATGGATATGTGAAAAGTGGACAAGTCAGAAAAAGTCCTTGTTGCAGCCAGTATTGTCTGAACATATCTAAAATAATGTAACAATATCCCTTGATTGTGATAGGGGCTAACGTTTTGTCCTCAAAGTGGAAAAGAAGTTAGCCAGTTGGGGCATAGATGATAAGAGTGTCTGATATTTTTAATATAACACCAGTTAGTGAAAAATTTATCACTTCCTGTCATATGTCTTCTCAGTGGATGGTCATCTAGCTGTTGAGATCCTCTCCATGACTGAAACACAAAATACCTTTTCACACAGTGGGGTCTCTGAAAGGAGCCAAGCATGAAGAAGGAGCTTCTTCTGACAAGGATGAAATACTATTGACCTCAGCTCCTTAAGTAGTGTGGGGAGGTCACTATGATTTTCCTGGGCATATGTATTGCTAGACTGAGCAAATCACTGACCCAGAACCTGTCCCATCAGAGAGGGGCAATCAGAACTATATGCCAAGCCCTGCCCCTTACTTTCTCGATTAGTTTCAGTATTTGAAATACTGGAGGTGGAGGCATTAGCCCATATTCCCTCCCAGCTGATTGAAAGGGTCTTGACAGCCCATGTCTCTGGGTCAGAGAATTAAGAGATGAAGGTGGCTAGTTTGCTATTCCACCTTGTTGCCAATAGGTCCAACATCAGACTCAATACAAGACAGACAGATGGAGAGACCATTCTGTATGAAGCAGTTGGTCTCTCCTCAATAATGAATCAGCCAGCACACTCAGACTACCTGGGATGTGTTAGGCTTAATTGTGTATATGGTACTGTGACCACTGATGTGTGTACTCCCATACCATAGAATAACTCTACTGATTTCATTTCTCCTTGTTCGAAGATGCAGTTCACTACAATTAAATTGTCCAACAACCTTCCCTTGGATCCACTCCATCCAAGTGTGGGAGGCATAAAGAATGACTTTTCCAAGAAATTGATCTCTTGTGCTTTGTCCTGCACTGTCCACTTGTCACAAACAATCACAAAATCCAGTCGCAAGCATGCAAAGCAACCCTTGAAACAGGTAACTATACAGATTGTGACTTCTGGCTGGCTGGGTTTCAAAAGGAGTTCCTGCAGCTAGCCACACACTATCTTGCCACTGATGCAGAAAATGTTTGATTTCAGTTAAGATGTGATGACCTAAAAGACTCGGAGCCACTGTGTCAGTAGGGCCATCTGTAGAGGGTGCATGTAATGGCAGTTGAGGCAGACCAGTAAGTGCAGTTCTGAAAATCTTTGCCAGGGGTGGGGGGGCTGCTTTTGAACATTCCCATAAAATACACGAATGATCTGAATTTGGATGGTATTTAACCCTTCACATTCTGATAATTTCAATGTGTCCTTTTCTCTCAGCCCTTCAAATGTCTTTTAAGACACTGTACCATCTGCCGACATGCTCACTCATATGGGCATTGGTATAAATAACAATTCGCAATAAATATTAATAAATTTACCAAAAAAAAAACTTGTATACACCAGACATATCAGCCTTTTGATGTACTACACTGTTGAAAAAATAAATTGGATGTCTAAAATTGTGATAAATTTGCAAGGGAGTTTTGAAGGCACTATTAAGAGTCCGTCCATTTAGCATTTATGTAAAAAATCTGATATTTTCAACCCCTCTCCCCTCTTGTAGCATGGTGCACATCTTCTAACATTCCCACCCACCCCCATATGTGTACATGCTCTTTTGCTTAATACCCCCCCACTTCATAATTCTTGTTGGCATTTTCGAGTCAAATGGTAGTTTCTTTAGTAACATGGTTGCCACATTTGCATCAACAAGTCTATGTTTTCAAGCAACAGATGTGATGGTTCACTGTCTTTGATAAATCTTAATAATTACGTACATTTTAGAGTTATATGTCTTTAAACAAATGTGTACAAGAGTTCCTTTTATTAGTTCAAATGATGTTTAGAAATATTAAAACTGGATAGTGCAAATATTGGATGCAGACATCAGTTTTGACTGCAGTGGACTGGAAACCAGAAAAGGACCATGAGCAGTCTGCATGCTTCTTGACATTGAGAGCTTCCATTTGCTTCGAAATGACAACAACCAAACAGTTTTAGGGCCCCCTGGTGATAATTAGGTTAGAAATTATAAATAGATGAATGAAATAACCATGTTTTATGCATTTTTTATATACTTGATACTTTTTGTTTTTAAAATTGGTGGGGAGGTTCAAAGAAATGGGAAGCTGTGTGAATACTATAGGTTGTTTGTTGTTGGGTAAGGCATGTAAGTTTTACTTGTAGTAGCTTTAATATAGTTTTGTGTTATTAGGTATTATGTGTGTACATACTACTTGGTCTTACGACTCTTCTCCCACCCATACACATACATAGGCAAACTTCAAAACCTCCTTCCACCTCTATGCATGCATACTATATGGACAGCCCCCAACCGTCTGAGTCAAAGTTTAAACAGGTAAACATCAGGATATGAGTGGCCAAGGGGAGTTAATTTTTGTTACTTCCCTTGAGATATATATATATATATATATATATATATATATATATATATATATATATATATATATCGATATATAGATAGAAAGACTGAGGAAAACCATTCATCCTTTGATCATGACAGGGTTAGAACTGGCTGGACTAAGTAAAACTTTACTACATACTTGTCACTGGGATGAATAGAAGTGTATTTGTGTTTCGAGAGTACATCTGGGTTCATTTTGTAACCTTAGCACCCACCAAACATTCAACATCACTTAACATTTAGTTTGCATCAATTACAGATTATTTTTGTCTAATCTGCCTTCTTGTTATTAGTCTGTGACATATTGCAAAGGAACCAGAGTTGATTTTTTACATAGGTACCTGATGAAAGCTTTATACTAAAAAAGTAAAAATCATGAACATATGTTGGCATTTCATACCTAGCTCTTGATTTCTCAATGGTATTCATATTTACAGTTACACATTTCTGTAATTTAGGCAGAATTTGGTTGTGAAGAAAGTTTCCCTATCAAGATAAAGTGAATGCCATAATTTTGCAATTTTTTTGTCCTGTCAGATAATGTTACACTGGCCCCAGGTTTCCAGTATTTTCAAGACTAAACCTTTACTGATACATTACTGTGCCAGCAGATAATTCTTTATGTATGTAATTGATCTGCATAAGAGAAATGTTGCCAACTTACACTAGCAAATAAGTATTTTAAGTCTCCCAGCCGATTTTCAGCAACTTTCCCAAAATGCATGGCACTGTAATCTATTTATAAAGCAATTATTTAATTGGTGTCATGACCTAGAAATGTTCCAGTTCTTGTGGACAAAAAGCAAGCCCTCTTTTTATAACAACCCTGACTAGCTATATGGAAGGGAGTTTTGGTTAAAATAGATCATTTAGTACAAAAGTTGGTGGAAACTGAGACAGATGGAGTTCATTCAAATGCAAATTAACAACATTTTTTGTGAAGAACAATTACATCTCACCACTGTATGAATTGATTGGAAGAATAATGATTACTTACTTAATATGAACTTGAGGATTGCTGACTTCTTTTTCTGAGAAACTTCTGTTCAGAGCAGACACATCATACATAGACCCTGCCTTGCTTACAATCTTTGCCTGAAAATACATAAAGAAGGTGATGACTATACACAGTTGTATTCTATTAAATAATGTGAAAATGTAAAGCAAACCAAAAACATTATGTCCTGTGAAGCAAATCTGTTTAGTTCTCTGGACTTAATTATAAATTAAATAATAAATTATATTTACATATATCATTTCTCTCCAATCCCCGTGACTTTGTCCTGATGATCTATTTATTACGCACAAGGAATTGTTCTTTAAATTTGATGTCACTTTTTGGGACATAATAATTTAATAATAAATCTACCTGGATCTTGCTAAGTACACAAAAATTATCTTTAAAATTAAAATTACAACTACTGCATGACAAAGTTCTTAAAGCTCAAACAACAGTGAATAGATTCAAAATATGCATGGATATTTAACTGATTTAAATAAGAATACACTATTTAAAAGGGTCTACTTATATATAAAAAGCAGAAATAAATAGCACAGATTATGTTAAAGGTATTGGCTCTAGTAAATTACAGCATGAGGAATTATTAAAATGCAAATACGAAATTTTCTTTTTCATTTTGCCATAGGGAAGTATCTGCTACTATTTGTGTTTATGGTTCAATACAATATCATTTGTGTAATTTGTTTTGACTTTTGAACCTAGGAAACAAGAATCTGTAATCTTAACATACTAGACTTTTGCATCTAGAAGTGGCATATGGTTTGTGGGTTGCATGCCTATTTTCACTAAATGGTAGTCGTATATCTGGTGGAGGAAGACATCAGGAAAACCCAGAAAGAATAACAAACTCAAAGGAAGCAACTGGTAAGATTTCTCACATACATATATTAGTTGAGCCAGAGACTTGAACCCATGTGGACAAAGGTGAGATGACAGTGATCAGCCAAGGTGAGCACCTTAGTCCACTTAGACACCTAGATCTCCATTTTTCCATTTAGAAACCAAGAATAATCCAGAAAATACAATTGCCTGTAAAATTCCATGGCAGACAGATAAAACATTTGTCTTACTACCTTGGACAATTTGAAAAGATTTATTGGACAAGTTCAATTTTTTAAATTGCCAAACATTTTATTAAAAATACTAGAGGAATGGTCTGCAAGTTGCTCATGTTGATATACCCATGCCACTTCCACATCCCACTTCTACCCTATCACAGAGATTATTCTATGGTCAAAAAATGGCATTACCCTTCTGAAAATAGTGAAACTGCAATGACTGGCCAACATGAAATACCTTCCCATGATGAACATAATATGTCCCAAGTTTCACAGCAATCCACTAGAAACTGGGGGAACACAATGATTTGTCAGCATGAGCATCTTCAGATGATGACCAAAATATGAAAGCAAGTTTGACAACAATCCACAAAATGAGCAAGACAAGATCTGTTCACAAGATTCAGTTTTGCACCACATTCAGCACCAGGACATAAAGGGCAATAACTCTGCTTCGGTCTTGCACCAAATTCAGCATCAGGACATAAAGGGCAATAACTCTAACAAAAATTGCAGAGCACAGATGACGGCCATAACATGTAGAAAAGTTGTACATACTATTTGCATTCACAAGATTCTATCAACAACTCTACTCATAATCTCATAAGCACTGTGATCTGTCAATCTGCATATCTTTAGAGGCAAACATAATATGTTAAACGTTTCCCAATGATGCATCAAAATTGGCAGACTAGTTGCATTTACAAATTTCTGTCATACAATTCAACGAGATGCAAGACAAAATGGGCAACACTTACAAAAAAATTGCAAGTAGACAGTAATATATTGACATGAATATCTTCAAATGATTACCATAACATGTATAAAGTGTCATGGTGATCCAATGAAATCTGAGACTAAATTCATTAACAAGATTCTACTTTTCACTACATTCAGACTCGTGTCAAAAAATCATTCACAAAATATGTGGGAGCACAGTGGATTGTTGATATGTGCAACATCTGGTGATGACCATAATATTTAAGTAGTTCATGGCAATCCCCCCAAAAAGTGCAAGACAAGCTGTGTTCACAAGATTCTGTCTCATAATACGGTCATATGGACAAAGAAAGGCAATAAGTCAAACATTTAATAAGAATACGCAGAGATTTGTCAACATGCCATCTTCTGATAATGATCATAACATTTCCCAAGTTTCATGGCGATCCATTCATATCTATGTGACTAGCTGCAATCACTAGATTCTGTCATGTACCACACAGCTGCAAGTGCAAAAGGCCAATAACACTTGTAAAAATCTTGTAAGCAATGTGATTTGTTGACATGTGCATCTTCAGGCCATTTCCATAATATTTATCAAGTTTCATTGTAATATCTCAAAAACTGCAGGACTAGTTGCATTAATGAGATTATGTCATACTCTGTGTTAAGCTACAAGCTAAAAAGAGCATTAACTCTAACAAATATCTGCAGGAACAAAGTGATTTGTCAACTTGTGCATGTTCAGATGATGACCATGACATTTACCAAATTTCATGGCAATCCAGTAAAAATATCACACTTAAATTGTGTTGACAAGATTTTGTTATTACAGTGCATTGAGCTACACTCAAACGAAAGGCCATAACAGTTAAATCAATTTGTGGGAGCAATGTGATTTGTACATATACACATCTCTGGGTGACAACAATTATATTTATCAAATGCCATGGCAATCCTACAAAAACTGTAGAATTAGTTGTACTTACAAGACTGTATGCAGCATGGAAGGATGAACGGATGGACAAATTTGAGGAATCCTATGTACCTGCCTATAGTGCAATTTTATATATAAATATAGAATTTTGTAGTCTTGAATCAAGAATTACCCTGGCTGCTCCAGAGCTACTTCCACTGCCCGTGGAATCATTAGACCCGTAAGACAACCTGCTACCCTGGCGCCGCATTGTAAAGTCACTTCCCCCTGGGAGATGAGTTGGACCTGAGGATCTGTCAATATCATCATCTGTATTACCTGAGCACAAACATACAGATGGTCAAATTTCCTCACTGGAACAATTATTTGGAAGATTTCACAGGATTGCCAATACAACAAAAAGATGTTCTCTAATTAAAGGTAATGTGAAGAACCAGAAATCCTTTAGGATTACATTTTATCTGTAGTTTCATTCTAAATGCACAATCAGATTGTATCAGTGATTGTATTTATTATCTGTTTACTGCTATAAATTTTATTTATTGGGTCAGGGCTGATCAAATCCTCTAGCCTGATATCCCTGACAATTCATTTTCAAAATTGGACAAGTAAACTTTTCCAAGGTGCTGATAGGCCAAGTCAAGTGGGATTTTTATTCCTATTGTAAACCAAGTCAGACAAGCACAAATGTTCATGCTTTAATCACACTATCTACCTCTATATGGCCATGCATTCCCTGCAGGCATAATGAATGCTGGATTCTACCTCTTTCCGTTGCTTCATTCACATACTGTGATATGTTACACCTACTATAAGTGATCACTGATATTTGCTGCATGTGTATGTAATCTGTTACTGCTCGACTTCAAACAAAACAAATCCAATATAATCAGTTCGAAGCATTTTAAATGACCCTGTTATATTGTACTTACTCAACCTAGATACTCACAAGTGAATCACCATTTGATTTCAATCCAGCAAGTTGATACAGTTAGAATAACTGAAAGCACTTTACTGACATGTCTTAGTTAAATTATTAATAGATTAAATGACTGTAATGATTCTTTAATTATTTTCTTTGATTATACCAAGGATCAACTTTTATGTGTAATTTTGCATTTTCAGTGAAAATAATTACACTAATTATGGAGTTTGTGCATGTATCTTATAATCACTTTATAAGTACAGCAGAACCTGTCCTGAAAGACCACATCTTGTGTCAAAAATTAATGGTCCCTCAAAATAGGTAGTCTCTCATAAGAGGTCATAATGCTATAAAATCAAGATATCTGTTCATGGGGATTCTGGTCTATCAAACAGGTGGTCTCTCATAACAGATGATTAATAGAAACTATACTATCATTCTCCAGATGTTCCATGCACATTTTTAAGGACAGTACTTAGTCACTATGAGAACACTCACTAAAACAGAATATTGTGATCAAACACACCTTGAATCAGTCTTGGTCACTAAGCCACCTGACACATTCACAAAGGCATGATTAGATAAAATAAGATAAGAATTCTTTATTTCAGTCCATATATCTAAATTAAAATATAAAGTAAAAACATTGTAAACATAAAAGATCATATATATCTTATGTACAAGTAAACAGACATGTATCTACAACAATGGACTGTGTCCTGCATTGTTATGAATGAAATTAAGTTTGCGCATTCAAAGAGTAATTTGTTCCATCTACTAATAATATGAGAATTTAAATGAATGTCATAGTTCCACAGAGATTTCAATATACAGTTCTTACTATTAGATATTCTTGTGATCATTACTTTCTCATTACTTCATCAAAACTGAATACATTATAATTTACAAACATGTTGGAGGCACTGTTCCATCTTGGAAGGCCTAACAGAAAACAAAGACTATTATTATAACCAATAACTAGTTTTCTTTTCATACATTCACTAAAGTTTGTCCACAGAGGAGCACAATACATAGTGCAGCAATAAGATTTGAATAATCTAATTTTGATATTCAATGAACAATTCTTAAATTAACTTAGAAGCATGTTTGTTTGAGTACACAAAAATTGGTAATGCCTCATCATATCTTCATTATCTGATGATTGGATTTCAAAATATGACCCAAATATGTATAACTGTTGACATACATAAGAGCATTGCCGTTAAGATGTACAGGGGGAGGAGATGGTAATCTGAAAGAAGTTGACTGAAAGATCATGCATACTGATTTTTGTGTATTACAGACAATATCATTCTCTAATGTGTATTGTTCAGATATCGTTAATAATTTCCTTAGACCAGTGAAAGAAGGACTTATCAATGACATAACATCAGCAAAACAAAAATTGTTAAGAAACAGCACATTTGGTGGCAGACGTAACCCCACGTGACACTGACCCAGTTTATGATTTAACTCATCTAAGTATATATTAAATAGCATATTTGCACTTCTGTTGCATCCTCCTACTGACATATGGACACATTTATAATTCTAATATGTACCTTAAATGCTGCATACATCTTGGAAAAACTTGTCAGGATTTATAAGAACCCTAATTTTAAATTTACTTTATAAATTGAAACAACTAATACTCTGCAACCCTTTTTTCATTAGTGTAAAATTTAATGTCTAACAAAGCATCAGAGAAGATAGCAGATGCTCTAATTTAGCTAGATTTAGATTAAGCATATATGTATGTATAGGGTTTAACATCTTATCAGCACAATATTGACTATATGGTGCAGATTAAAAGGCAAGTTCTAAAATGGTGAGAAAAAGAGAAACACTGAAAGTGAAGATAAAAGCTTACAAATAAACATAACATGCAGTACACCAACATAAAAGATAAAGATAATACTATCATAACCTGAAATAGTCCACTGCTATACAGTTATGTAAGTTATCTTAGCTAACCAAGTCCACTGCTATACAGTTATATAAGTTATCTTAGCTAACCAAGTCCACTGCTATAGTTATGTAAGTTACCTTAGCTAACCAAGTCCACTGCTATACAGTTATATAAGTTATCTTAGCTAACCAAGTCCACTGCTATACAGTTATGTAAGTTATCTTAGCTAACCAAGTCCATTGCTATACAGTTATGTAAGTTACCTTAGCTAACCAAGTCCACTGCTATACAGTTATATAAGTTACCTTAGCTAACCAAGTCCATTGCTATACAGTTATGTAAGTTACCTTAGCTAACCAAGTCCACTGCTATACAGTTATATAAGTTATCTCAGCTAACCAAGTCCACTGGTATACAGTTATATAAGTTACCTTAGCTAACCAAATTCAATGCTGCATAGTTACATAAGTTACCATAGCTAACCAAGTCCACTGCTATAGTCACATAAGTTACCTTAACTAAGTCCACTGCTATATAGTTACATAAGTTACATTGCTAACCAAGTCCACTGCTATATACATGTAGTTATATGGATGTACACCATAACCCAAATAGCAAGTAACTCAGAATAGTTAATGTAACCTCAGTTAAGCCTGAAATTGTGGACAGAAAATTTCTTTGTAACTTGTCAAGAACAATATGAAAGATAACCTTTCCTTTCTTCTGCTTTTTCATGTAGAATGCAGCAAAAAGAAAATGTTTGAATTCTTTTCCAAGCTCTGATTATTGTGAATGACAGCATGCCTTGAGGACTATGAGGTCATTAAACCCAAGAAGAAGACACTATCTCTTACCCTTTTTGAAGTCCACCATGTTGAACCGCCATTTCAAATGGCTAGGTAGATCAGACATGGAGAGGGATTTTACAGGTGTGGTGGCTGTTAAAGCAATCATACACACAACTCAGTAAGGCAGTCAAACAAAGGGTTAGGAACAAACTATGAGTGAACATCTGTATACTCAGGGCAAGAATTTTATTGTATCTTTGATACTCTGATATAATTCACAAAAGGTTCTATTTCTGTGCAGATCATATAGGATATTCCTTCCTGATGATAATTTTCAGTCATGCTGACTTAGATGTGCTTCACAAAAAGCGAGAAAAAAAAAATCAGAGCAAATCAATCATGTACAAAATTAAAAGTGTTACTTCAGTTATAACTTCTTTAATATATAAAAATTTAAATTTTTGACTTAAAGATGATTTTAGTCTCCAAATCAATATACTTTAATAAAGCTGTTACATTTTGACATCACTGTCATACACCAAGTAGTTAGTATTCCAGATTTATTATCGAAAGGTGTGCGTTTTAAAACCATTTAAATGACAGCAATAATTAACTTCAATCATGGCAATAACAATACCCTGATTTAAAAAAAAAACAATGAAAGTATGCAACACTTTCACAATGATCTGAGATTTGTATGACCTACCATAAATATGCTTCAATGATCTGCTGATTCAGATTTCAAACACTGTCTCAACAAATATGTCATACAGAAATAATCTACATTTTCTCTGTGTATTTGGTACAAGGACTCTATGACCTTCAACCAGTGCAAATAACATAAACCTTTTCAGCAATTACTTTATGGGTAATTGGAGCCAGGTATTATTTCTAATGTTTGTTAATGAAATGACTAGTATAAGTTATTTTGGGACATATATTTAAATCTAGTATAACAAAATGAACACCAACCTATCAATTTTTTCATGAAATTGGATTGCTTGGATTTTTTATTGTGTAAAAATATCATTTTATTTTTTCAAAGTTATTTACTCTGACATTTCACTAGTGACCAACTTTCAAGCTTCTAATTTATAAATACAAAACTGTTCATGTTGTTGCATTAACTTATAATAAATTTAGTGTGAACTGATGATCTATTCTATCTTTAACTGTTACACTTTCATTTGTCGTAGATCATTACAAAGAAGACATGGATCAGCAATTTTGAACACTAACTTTTGAATAGCTGTCCTTGTCAGAAATCATACTGGGGTATATTAAAGGCAGGGTGAATTAAATGATCAAGTATGACTGAAGGATAAAATCTGAAAACGTAATTTCTCTAGTGGTCAACATTAGTATATTAATATTCAAGAAATAACGGTATTTTTTGCTTGTGACCTGAACAAATGAAACAAATTAATGTTTTATCTAAAATGTACATAGTAATGCTCAGTGAAATCTACAACAATCAGTAGGGTCTATTTATTACCTACTAAAAGTTCATCTTACATATATTATTATATACATTTTTTGCATAACTGAAGTCTACAATATATATATATATATCAGCTTTTTTTTAAAAATCCTCACTCACTGCCACTTTGTATGAAGCAAAGCAGTGTGTTCCAAACAGACAAGCAAGCATGCATCATTGATCTATAAGTAGACATATGTACCAAAACTAGCCTACAATTGTAGTTTCTTTATTTCGTTATACATATAATGTAAATGCAGAGAAATTATGCATGAATCTTGGAAAAGTATAAAACATAAAGTATGTACTGAATGAGTTTTATATACTGATCAGCAATTTTGCATTTGTCACATTTTCCAATTAAATTTCCATAACATTATTGTTATGTATATTTAATTTAATTATTTGTTTGTTAGTTTAAAAAAAAATTTCCATTACATGCTATTATAAGGTAACTTTGTTACTGGATTTGACATTTTTCAGAAATTCAGTTCAGTTCTGTTTGACCTGACTTATAATAGAGAAACACTGTATCTAGTTTCTGACCTTGATTCAGAAACAGTGGCAGTTCTAGTAAACAACTTTCTTTTCTTTTTTTATTATTCTTTCCCAGAGAAAGAACCATTGATTTCAGTTAAGGCCATACTTGGAGCATGTGATGTTAGGCATGTAAAAAGCTTCTATTTTGTTCTGGAATGATGACCATGTGACCCTCATCCGGGAATCTGTTTTGCATCTTAAATTAGTGTATAACTGTTTTCTGGATAGAATTTGGGCATTCGGGATCCAAACCATTGACACTTAAAGGTATTTTGTTCTGACCAGTTTGAGTTGAAATTCTATTTTATGGAATACAAGTGATTCTTTTTTCCCTGGAAATATACAAGTGCTCGTACATAATTCTTAGACAAAGACATTCACTGAAATTTATAAGGAATTCAAAATTGGAATAACATTTTCTGTGATTCAACAAGAAACTGCTGACACATCAGTACGACACTGACCACAACAGACGTCATCGCCTTCTATTTTGGATTTCATCAGGACTCAAACTCAGATTCATTTAGGACTTTTTAATAATAGGACTTCTATTTTTTAATTCTTGGATTTATTCTGGATTTGATTCGTAAAACCTTAAGTTCTTTTTCTCATTTTTACTTTGGTTTTCTAGGGAAATAAATTATTTGTTAAATTTTTCAAAGCTTGTTGTCATCATTCTTTTCTTGTTACTTTTTGTAAGAGCCTAGACACGTTAACATTATGTATGCCTCTAATGAATTTGCTTTCCTGGTTTTTCGTGTGCAGTTTAAGATGACAGATAACAGATTTAAACACTGTACAAGTTAAACATAAAAGAAGTCCCACTCAAATGATCAGACAGTAACTCTGCATGCACATTGTTAAAATTCACATTTCAGTTTTAACAAATCAGTAAAGTAAAACCAAGAATAGATCTCTAAATTTCCTCCTTTAAATACATATATAAACATACATTGTGAATTCATTACGTTTTGTAGGGAACCAATTTTCATTGAATGACACACTCAACAATTAATGTAGATCCTTTTGCAGAAAAAAATGAAACCTCATCCCAACCCCTTCTTTACCCAGGCCATAAAACTTAAGTACAGAAATATATCATATAATTTTACACAAAAATGCCACAACTGATATCAGTAAAACCAAATACAATTATTTATTTTACTTTGGAGTGGATATTGTAGTTTTAAAAACATCAAAATTTGCCAGGGAAAAAGGACTCTGTTTCAGCTTGAGTACAGAAAGAAGCTGGAGATACTGCTGAGCATCTTAAGGTAAAGTAGAGACCATTACAGATTCTGTAATATAAATGCATAGGAAACTTATAAGCCAATTACTATAAAGAGTAAATATGAATATAATAAAATATATGCCATTTTTTGTCAACAGCATATCTTTATAATCAATCATTAAGCTACATACAACAGCAAAGCAGAAGTATTCAGGATAGCAGAATGTGCATGTAATAATTCAGTGCTATATGTAATAACTCAGTGTTCTACACATGTATATAATCACTGAGTACACTATATTTTGGCATAAATTCATACCAGATGCAAGCATATTAAGATCCAGAAAACTTACGAGATCTTGGAGAATTCTGTGCTTTAAAAGAACTAAATAAACCTTCTTCAGATTTGCTGTTTCTAGATGTTCTTGAATTTACCTCGGCAGTTTTTATCTTTGGGCCTGTGATTTCTGAGTATAACCTGCAGGAACAAAAACTGGATCACCTTAGAAAGAGTTGTACCCCACTATTTTCATGATTGTATTGTGTAAATGTCTTCCTAGAATTACAGAATGCCATAGTGTATGAATATATAACATGAAAACATGTTTTTTTGGCAAGTAGACCTATCTTAAACTAGATCACACACATCTAGAAACTAAATCTCTTTCATAAAGACATGAGCAAATAAAATATATGAATGTATGTATATACTAGCATTTAATGGTTCCTCGTAACCATGGTGGATATATGGTCCAAAATGAAAGTTAAATTCAAAATATTTAAAAAAAGAATTGAATAAAAACCAAAGGAAGATAAACCCTTCCAAATAAATGTAAACAAGATGTACAACAAGGCAGAATACAAAGGATAAATATGTTAAATTAATGCAAAACATATATAAAATAATGTAAAACATATATAAAATAATGTAAAACATATATAAAAGATGAGAAAAGGGTAAGACATGTAAAATCCTTAACACATTCTACAATTGGTACTTTGATTGCACTTTGAACCTACAGTGCCAAACTCTGAAGGTTTTCTTATCGGAATTCTTTCACCATATGATAATTATATAATTATACCACACAAAACAATCAACAAATGCAAAAAGCAATTACAACTAGTACCATTTTCTTCAAGAACTGTGGATGTGCGTTTGCAAAGAACTGCAGGTATGACTGGTTCTCACCACTCTATAAGAGACTCTTCCTTAATTTTAGTGGTACACCCACAATGCTTGAAACAAAATTACCCATAATCGTCATAGAAAATGGTGATGAATGAACAAGGTTTTTCAGCTGCTGTAAGCATCATCTGCTACAAATTTTACACAGAAATATATTGTTCTTTACCTTGCCAAATAAGTGTGTTTAGGTAATATAGCAGAATGTTTCTATATTGTGAACAACTTTATGTTCATATCAGAGGTCTTTCATGCATATATTATGTTTATGCATTAGTAAGAAATACCAATGAATATCCCATAGACCATAAAGCAATTTTATTGAAAATAAGCCCTGAGCATGTGCAATATGGCACCATTCATATCTCTGCCTTGAGAATATTTAAATCCATTTGAAGTTACCTCTCTTCACAGTGTTCAGTTATGTTGACATCGTCTGCCTCCAACTGTAGAATTGTGGCTTTAGCTTGGTCCACAAAAAATAAATCCGGACCTGGCTTTCCCACAGCATCGCTAGCATATCCACCAGCTTCCAACAGTGTACACAGAATAAAATGTTTCTGAAACAACAGACATGTATAGTATGAAATACCTGAATCACTATGTCAACTGTTTTATACATTTAATGTCACTAGTATATTGTTAACCTTTGAAATATACAATAATCCTTTTGAAGACCTAGAAAATTCAAAATTTCTCATATGAATAATGACTAAATATAGGATCTTCCAATTTGTGTAGGAATCAGACATATCTAATGTATTCACACATTTGCTGGAGCCTGAGTATTCAAAGTCTTTCCTCTGTGCTCAGCAAACCATGTATGATCATCTTTTCTCCATGATCAATTGCTGTACAGAAAAAATGGCTGATAATGTCAAATAATTCTAATATCTTATCATGTTTCTTCCATTATCAATTATTGTACAGCATATCGATTACTGAATACGTCAATTTTCTCTAATAGATAAAAATCTTGCTGTGATCAATTACTGTACAGTATAAATGACTGAATATGCCAAATTTCTCTAACAGCTGATCATCTTATTTTGTGATCAATTACTGCACATTACATAAAATACAGAATATACAAAATACATATCATATGGGTTTTTTCTACAAACTGAACTCAAGCATCATAAGCAATTCCTATGTTAAAGAGTGTGTAAACTGCATGTCAGACTAGGACAGACCTGTCTAATCATAAAAATATTACACCAAATATCTTAAGTTATCAATGGGTTTTCTATGGGGATGGAGTGGGAGTATCTACCCTGAATAGCCCAATTCCTTTCATTTTGCCATATAACTTTTTGCCTCTTCAGGAACTGTGTTATAAGATTGCATTTACTATCTTTAACAGTTTGTAATGACTAATAATCAAATTCAGTGAGTTATCATCCCTGTCATCTGACTTTAAAATCCGAACTGGTCATGAATGTTAAAGGGAGCTTTAAGAGTACCGTAAAAGGCATACTGTTAAAACAAATGCCTGATTTCATAAAAATGAACCAACAATGACTCTTTGAAGCTGATACAATTATGATGAATATGCCAAGCACCTAAAAATATGTTCATATGAAATGGATGCCCCCCACCCATTTAATATAAACTCAAGGGTAAATTTTAAGTCAAACAGGGGCCATAACTCCATTAAATTTTACTGGTAAATGGTGAAAATCAAAACTAGATCCAGGTCTTCATAAAGTGAAATTTAGACCAAATTTGGTTTTAATCCATTATGTCCTTCAGAAGTATTTAGTGGGTGACAGACGATGTGACAGAATGCGACAGTACATAACACTAAACGCCATTTCCATCAATATGGAAGAAACATAATCAACGCAGATGAATTAAATAGCATAGAGCCTTCCTAATTGTAAAAGACCACAGACTTTATTTTAATAACAAAATTACATACTACATGTAATTCTAAACAATATACAAATATAGGCAAACATGTCTTAAATAACCCCCTGTAGGCAGTAAGGCAAAATTACTTCATAAGACAGGTAGTTGCATGATACAGTTTAAGAGACCTAAAATGTGTCTGTTTTAGACAGGTGGTTGCTAAATAAAAGTGATGTTTAAGGTTTGTATTTAGCAGCTGAATTCCAGTTAGGAAAGGTTTCACTAGCTCTCTATCAACAAGCAGTTATGCTACCCTGCATTACTTACAATGCCCACAACAAGAAGGAACCATCTCCCACTAGGCTCAGGAAAACCTGGCACTATCTGTCTCTCTACATGGCAATGACGGGTCGGGAATACTTCTCGCCAGATAACCAGCTCCTCTACAGATTGATTGGTGACTAGAGATAGGAGGAAATGGTACTTCAGGAACAGGTGGATGTCATTCAGGTCCTCCCAATACAGGTGACTGGATAACATGTATTCCTGAATAAACCAAGAAAAACATCAGTCAACAATAAAGTGGAAACTTGGCACATCACATGAACAGATAATGCTGGTCTTCAAACTACAATCTTTCCTATCTATTTAAATTGGTATTTTGTGGAGATAATCTACGCATTATCATCATGGTTTCATCAGAGTGTTACCTTCTTTACAACTTCTTTGTCCCTCACCAATCTCACTCCTTCTCACACATCAATGTAAACATATGGATTGGTTTCATTTATGATTTTCCTTCTTTAAACCTTCTTTTACCTCACCAAACTCTCTCTTCTTCAAAATTACATATATTATTTCTTGAGCCCACTGTTTGGGAAATCACATGTACTAAAACATGGGAAGATGCAATGTCTGTAAAACACCCAAAAATAGCCTGAATCAAAGACTGGGACAAATGAATGAAAATGCAAAGCTATATAGAGGTTCAGAAGAAGCAGATGCTCCCACCAGTATGGTATTAATTGAAGAAATGTGTATTCAAAATGCAAGTACAAACTTCTATGTCTATAAAGGGCAACACATTCTGACAGAAATATTTGAAATTACATTTGACTTAGGTCCCCTTGATATTAGGGTCCATCCCTAATTTGGTTTAACTTGATGAGGTTCTTCAATAATAAGTGACTGATCAAACTTATCTTAAATCTTTTTGATACTAACAAAAACACAAATCTGACATCAAGTATTTCTTAAGCTGAAAAATATTTTAAAAATGTATAGTGCAGTTGCAGACTTCAAAGTAAAAGAATGCCATTACTCAAATATTGACAAAGAAAGTTGAAAATCAAACCTGTTGTAGCTCTTCATTACTAAATTCAGTTTTAATCCATGACAACCTTCATAAGGTTACAGGGCAGAAATGAAATCTCTCACATATCATACAAACAGATATACCATATCAAGTTGTTTATATGTTGAGTCCAACTGCAAACAACACAGACCCAAGTATACCATTGTATAATACATCAGCAAGTCAGGGTCAATGTTGTTTGTTCTAGTGATTACTCCTAAGAAACTGCATAGACCTAGAACTGCCTGTGCATTATGCAATGGCAGATCTGGGTCTGTGCAATTTACATTTGGACTCAACTTATAAGTGAGTATATTCGGTATGCAACATACTGAAAGATGGACAAGATTAATGTTATATGCCTCCTCCACAGAATATGACAGCATAAAAAGTTAAAAACTTATTTTCCTCAATGTGGATAAAAGATCTCAGCTTTAAAAATTTGGAAAAGATTATTATTTCAAAATGTCAACAAAATGTTTTTAAAATTTACATTTAAAAAACTGTAACAATGGAACCCCTAGCATACTAATTACCTTGTAGTAAAGAGATGTTCCAAGAATGGCATAATGTCTACGTTTATCTTTATCTTCTTCTTCCTACAAAGATAAAAGACGAAGTTAAATAATTAAATCAGAGTCCCAAGAAAACTGAATGAAATTAGGTGAATTATTTCAGTTTCTTTCCAAATTTATTGAACTGTAAAAAAAAATACTGACTGCAAACAAAGTGTTAAAATGCATGTTGATGCTGAATGCAAACATGGAGGAAGCCTGTGCACATGAGTACTGCAGCAAAAGTGTCATCAAGCATAGCTGCTGTCAAGTATCAAATCTTTTACTTCTGCTTAACAGTAGACTGAAAGGTCCGGACTAGATAGACTGGTGAGTAAAAAACCTCATATACCCTGAAACTACACTCCTCCACCTTACTTTGAGATTGAACTCTGAATCTTAACCCATGTCCACTCCTTAAAGCAGTCAAAATGCATTCGACAAGGTGACCAACATTAGTAGGTGAAGGCCAAACCAAAGACAATGTTGAGTATTTAACTTGGTACTTATGTTTTAGTCAGAAAAGTCATACCAGTAGACTTAAAGGTCCAGACCAGCTAGACTACTTAATAAGTGGTATCATATATCTCAATGACTAAACTATAATAAAAGGAAAGAATACAGTACAAGGCCCAAATGTGATGTTCTAGCTTGAAACATAATTTTCTAAATTCACTGTCTTTAGACACCTAGAAGAAATAATAAAAATAAATAAAATATTTCCTACCTGACCAACCATCTTTCTACCAGAATTCAGTTAATCAGAACATGCACCATGTACTTTGATTGTAAAATTTGACTAAAAGTCTCCGACAGAAAAAAAAGTCTTAAGAATATTAGAACAAAACAGACTTTAAAGCTCTGTCATTAACAACTAGGAACCGAGTCTTGACTGCTGTAGATATTAAGTTTTTGGTGGAAAGTTAATCTGAATTTCTTAATTCTTATTTTTCATTTGTTTCCTTAAATGGTTTCTTCCATGGTTTTAAAAAATCTGCTTTTTGTTGGTTATTCAGCATTAAATATGTGATCCAATATGTCTTATAAGCATACAGCCGCCCATATCATGGTAGGTGTCTGAAAAAGACTAAAGTATACAAGATCTTTCAACTGTTCAAAAGATTAATGAGCTTTCCAGTCATGTGACTCTGTGACATCAGAGAAAGGACAGCTGAAGCAATGGCTACTCGGCTTCGTTGTGAATTTGTTATGCCTGAATTTAGTAATTTTGGAAATAAATATATTTTGGGTATAGACCGACATTTTCATTCCTCAGAAATTCAGCCATACCAGTATGAGCCATTGTCAAATGAACTCCTTAATTCTGACAGCTCTGAAGCTTGCAGTTCAGATGAGAACTCTGACATGAAAGATATCGACATCAACATATTTATGAGCATTAGCAGGTATGGACCATTTTTTGCATGTTGTACAATTCATATTTCAAAAATAATCACATTTCAAAAATTCAGGTTCAGTTTTATATATTTACTTTCCAGAGAATATGAGAGTGGGGGAATGTATAAAGTAGTAGTCAGATATTTATTACTGTTGCTAATATGCATGCAGGTGAAATTATTCAGTGTTAGTTTAGGATATCACTGAAGTATATCACAGATTTTGTGTCAGATGGTGTGTAAAACTTTGTTTTAAAATGTGTTTGCATCTGAGGGCAGTCATGTGTTATATCTGTATGTCTAATTTCCTCTTTTTAGGACAGAGAAGTAGTATTCATTATTTGCAACATAAAGTGCATAAAATGCACCCTGTTAAGTGCCTCAAAAAAAGTGACATCCTTTTCTCCATTATAGAGCCATCTTTCACTGTATGTGGTCTCTCAAATGAGGCAATTATTTAAAATTTAATAATTAAGCCAGGCATCATCTTAAAAATCCGGTTTTAAATAACGGGTAACCTCATAAAATGGGACGTTCATATTGCCATTTACTGTTATACTGCCATTGTATTACAACCTATATATGAGTCATTCTTTCTTGAAATTGCTTCTTTCATGGGTGTTTTGTGTTTTCTGTTACTTCATGCCAACTGGGAGGCAGAATATTTATTGTCAGGAGGAGGATCGAAGAATATTTATTGTCAGGAGGATCCTGTGGCAATGAAAACTCTTGAGGAGTAGAAAGACTGCATCACCATCCAGTGTATTTGTCACTGCACAAATCACCACTATTTGGAGGTTTCATTATTCAAGAATGCACAGATAGCGAAATGCCAACAACAACCAGTTCATTAGTATGATTCATTTATTATGCAAGGAACAAAAACAAATTGTCACAGGAGGTAACCATAATGTTAACCTGTCCTCAGGCTAAGTGGTGACAGTCACAGAGATTGAAAATCAGCAAATATCAAAGAAAAAGATAAGATTGTTAACTATCAAATAAATGATGTCAAAAATTTAAGGGCATATGTATTATGAATGTACATGTATGTACTACAAAATGCTGTTGAACTTCTCAGTCATGCAGACTGTACAGATATTTGAACTATATACAACTGGTGTAGTGTATATGGCACTTGCTAAGAAGAGTAAGTAGGAATGTTATCCCAATCCAAGCCAGCAATAAGTGCATCACTTC